>JAOVVI020007635.1:0-14736 GCA_028571085.2 Nepenthes alata
ACAAGTGAAAGAGGATTGAGTGTTTTTATTTGGAGAGATATACTCCTTAGAATACGTTCGGATGAAAGAGCGACTTTGGAGTGATGCACTCGTATATATGAAAGAGTGTCTAGCTTTGTAATCTGTACAGTTTTGTCACCTTATTCTATGGGAGAGAGACTGTATTTATAATGATATGTGCTATTTAGTTGACAGACTCCTAAATTAATGTGTGGACATTACGCCTCTTCGGTGGTTAGGGACATTACTTATTCATGTAACTGACACATTTATTTATGGCTGAATAATAAGGTTTCTGATCATTAGATTAGTGCAATAATCGCCTAAAACTATCCATTGAATATCCATTGTTGCTCTTTCACTGCTAAGCGGTTTGGGTCTTGTCTTCAACCAATCGTCATACTCTTTGCTTTATGGGTTTAAAGGATTTTCTGTTGGGTCATCGTTATTTGGACATTTCTTCCTCCCATGTATTGAATTTGGGTCAGTTCGAGTACTATTGTACCTATTACTAGCCTCCGATGCTGAGAGATTTAAATTTTAACTCTCAACGTGTTCACAATGGGACACCAGCTGCACATCTTCCACCCGTGCTCCTTCCCCAAATATTCTATCAATTTGGTATCTTGTTTGGTAGGATTTGATTTTCTACCATCAATACTGACATACGTTATCTTCTCAAATTAAATACTCATTGATCATCCCTCTCAACTATAAATGGCAAGGCTCTCAGTGCTATGACTACGGAAGCGCCTTTTGTTTGCCAAGTGATTTGATTGTTCGGAATAGTATGGAGCCTTCACTGCCCCAAGTAGGAGTTGAAGGTAAATCTTCCCTAACATTTGAAGTCAAGATTCGAAAAAGTGTTTGAAGTCTGTCTCAATTACCCTCTTTTATATGGAAAGTTGCCTTGATTTTTCTTTTTTACATTCATTTCAAAACTAGACCTTCATCGTTGTTAAATACTCGTTGTTCATCCCTCTCGACTATAAATAGCAGGGCTCTCAGTGCTATGACTATGGAAGCGCCTTTTGTTTGCCAAGTGGTATGATTGTTCGGAGTTAGTATGGAGCTTTTATTGCCCCAAGTAGGAGTTGAAGGTAAATCTTTCCTAACATTTGAAGTTAAGATTTGAAAAAGCGTTTGAAGTATGTCTCAATTATCCTTTTTTATATGAAAAGTTGTTTTGATTTTTCTTTTTTACATTCATTTCAAAACTAAACCTTCATCATTGTAACATGGTTTCAAATTTTGGTAGACGATTCTTTTGTACTCTCTTCTTTGTCGATATGGGCCATTCTTAGAGTTCGGCTACTATATCTTTTTGAGTAGTTTTTCTCTTTTTCGTAGTAGTCTCCCCATTTAGAAAATGTGCAATTCTTAAAGGATTGCTACTATTTCTCTCTAGGGAGAGCATTCTTTTTTTTTATTTATTTTTGGCTCCCTCTCTATCTGAAATGGGCAATTCTCAAAGTTTTGTTGTTATTTTTTGGGTGAGAGCTTTTTTTCTTTTTGCATCCATTCCAAGATTGGCCTGTGTGTTATATCGATGCTCTTTATCTCACTGGTCCTCATAGAGATAATTGAGAAATATGTTCCCAAATCGGTTAGACTACTCTAATCAGATTGTCACTCTATGTATTACTTATCCCCTTTCGAATAGTATTTTTACTATTATAAGTTTGTATGTTATGAAATGAATTAATAAATAGAACTAGCCGAATATTATTTGTCTTTATTTCATGATTTTGATATTCATGTATGCTCTGAATTATTGAAGTACTTGCATATTATTTTTTATTATAGAACCTATGATAATCTGACAATTCGATCTTCTGACTATTCGGCTCATAATAACTTATTCTGAATGCTCGGTTAAGCATTCGTGATTTAATTGAATTAGTTTCGAGTGTGCTAGGATCATCTGTTGTTAATCTACCATATTAAAAAGCGATGTATCAAGGCACCATAATCTACATTGTGCTGGAGATTTGGTAATCTGGGCGTTAGAAGCGCTAGCTATCAGCTTGGTGTGCTGGGAGGCGTGACATCATGCTATCATTACTAACACAACGAAACTAACATGCCACAGTATTCTCCCATTCGGGCACGTGTCTCAACCATTATGGAGATATGCCTCTTCAATATCTTTAAACGATGTTATTTCTGTGTTAAAGTTTTGGTTATTTAAACTCTGACCCTTTATTATTTCTACACTTCTCTCTTTATATTGCTTTGCCTTAATTTGCTCTTCGCTTCTCACTTCCATGACTTTTTGAGCAACTTTTTAGGGTGTAATTGTGATCTGATTTGTTCTTCCTTGTAATGATGTGGATGCTATATATGAGAAGTATAATATTTCTGTTGCCCGAGTTTGATAACAAAGCTTGCGCTACTCAACTAGGTTTTATTACTATTTATGAGACCCATTTGAAGAAAGATCATCATATTCCTTTTCTGAAAGAGCTGTATGAGATTTGAGAGGCTCTTGAAATTCTGATGGCACGCCATCATCCCAATACTCTTCGATACTTAATTTCTTTATGCATTTTTTCCATTAAAATAAGCTTCTCCTAGACCCTTGGGCCGTTAAGGTGGTCTTCTGATTCAACTAGGATATTAACTGGATTTCATTTACTCCCTGTAAGAAGTATAAAATAAGTGAGGGCAATCCAAACTTACTAAAGGGTTAGAAAGATTGATTCTTTTACATTGTGGTTCCTTTAGATTGGAGTCTCTCTAATAATTGGGACAGAGTTAACTTCATCTACTCTAGAGATGTCTTGGAAAGAGAGGATCAGATTGCTTAGCTATTGATATAGCTTATTAAAGAGAATGCCGCCTTTCTTTAAAGGATGAGTATTTGGCTAACCTAAAAGGCATTCGCTGACATTAAGTGAAAGGTGAGAATGGAAGAAGAGGGTGCCACCATTATACCTTTTTGTTGGCGCAAGAGGAAGCCGAGAGAACTTTTCACCCGAGACTTTCCTGTAAGGATGACTAGTAAGGCAGTTCCTTCTTTAACTTCCTCTACTAAGCTCGATCGAGCCATCAACGAGTGCTGTGAAGCGATGATCCTGTTGCATGTTGGCAATCCATCTCGGAGGCTCGGTTCTACTTATTCTCCTCTAGTGTGTCCTATTTTTAAAGAGGCAATTGGATTCATTAAGTGCGATAAGGCCCCAGTATCCATTACTTCGAGAATAAATGATCTCGTAGCAGGTGGATCAAGTGAACCGATCAACATCACATTCATGGCTGAGTACGGGGTTTCAATTTTGGTTAGTTCATCATTTGATGTGTCTATCTCAATGCTTTCCACTGTTTTTTTTTAATTAAGGAGCATGTTAATAACGATCAAGCAGTTGAAAAATTCAATGATAATTATCTAGAGGTTATGGCTATAGATGAGGTGCCTCACTCTGTGGCTTCGACATCTGAGTTTTCAAAGGTTTTGAGTATTTCTCATTCTACTCTTGGATTTGATGTCTCTGTCTATAGTCATGTGTTGCCTTTATTACGCTGGAAGTCTTCATCCATATCAGGGCCCGAGGCTTCTCTTAATCCATCTTTTCAAGACAGATCGATTCCCATTGAGGTACCACTTGTCGACTCCCTCGTCTTCTGATTATTCCTTTTGTCTCCATTACATATGACTGGCCATTTTACTTTGCAGTCACAGAAATTGATATGTTTCGTTACAGATGGGTTGTACCAACGATATGCTAAAATTTCCTGCTTATTCCAATCGTTCACCGATCCTACAATTCTCAGGGAGATAGAAATCCATGTTGATGCTGCCATTGCTGAGGATCGACAGAGTTGAGATCGGGCAGCTTTCCTTGATCAATAGTTATCTGAGTAGCTAATGTGATCCTAAGAACTATCTGAAGAAAGATCCTTGGCCCTAGTTCAAGCCGCTTCACTCAAGGACAAGTTTTGGGAGGTTGAGCTGTAATTTGCCAATATTTGAATCACATGCATCCGAATCGAAGAAAAGCTGAGGACTTGTCTCCATCTAGAAGAAATTGGACCTGCCCTGGAAGGTAGATTCTGAGACGTAGCTGCAGGCAGATCATGACTCTGGTCACTCCTAACTTTTCATTAGGCTATCTCGATTAGAGAAATTTTAGAGCTCCTTAGAGTTCTGATTTGACTTTCTCAGAGACAGGTGGGGAGCTCTTGCCACGATCATCAGGGGACCCCCAACTTTACGATAGTTGTTATATTCAAGTGTAGGCAATTTATAACATCTTGTAATCTCCTGATGGATGCTCCTGATCTCCTTGTTATAAATATCGACTTATCAATAAATCAAGTAGATCAGTTTGATTATTGTCGTTGATATCTTTTTGTTTATGTTGAATCTTCTTACTCAACATTCATTTTGTTTGTCAACTAAGCTTTGTTGCTATTATCGTTGGGTTTAGTTGGACGTATTTGTCTGATTGTGCTCATTTCTGTGAGAGGACGTCGTAACACTTATATTGCAAAAGGCTCTTGGTGGTTGACTAGGTTTGGTTGTCATAGTCACCAAGCTTTGACGGAACTTAAATCGTCGACTGTACTTAGGTGATGGTACTTATTTTTGTTAGAGGAAGTTGTTACATTTGTGCATCGGGCTCTACTCTATCAATTATTGTTGAATTATGGTGTTTTTTCCTATGGAAGGATGTCATCAACGCATGCTGAAAATTCTCATAAGTTTTCTTTTATTTTGACCGCTTTAGGGAGGGTTAGGCTTTTGCCTACAAAACCTCTAGGCCTTTATATTCGACCTCGTTTGGGCTACTCGATTTTGTACTGAAGTTTTATGTTTAACCTCATGTGGGAAGCTTAGTTCTCTTGATTGAGATTTTGACCATACTTTTAGCAGGCCGATTACAGGTGAAAATGTTCATTCGATTTATAGTCAGTTTAAGCTATTTGCTTTTATACAAAAACATACAAGCATTCACATGAGCAACATAATAAATGAATGATAGTTTTATTTATATGAGTACATCATACACGTAATCCTTATGTGATATACAAAATTTACCTGTGTTCGGCAAATGTTCATTGATAGTATTTTTTAAGGTAAATGGCATTCCATATTTTTGGGATCAATTTTTCATTTTAAGTGCATAGTTTGTACTTAGCATTTCGGAGAATTGCTGAGATTAGGAATGATCTCTCCTAATTAAGGGATAGATAGCCTAGAGGAGTTTGGATATTGTGTCCACTTGGGCTCCAGCCTCTCCATGCTTATATTCATAACCGAACAAGTATCTCCATGACTACCCAATATTGGGTCGTTACCATATGAGACGACGTCTCTAGATGGTGAACTTGTCTGAACCCTTGTGTTTACTATGTCCATTTCTCACTTAATTGCTGCGTGGTTTGTCTTTTATCGTTTTCTAAAGACAGTGCCAATGATGTGTCTCGTAAATTCAGATTATTGAACGAATTAAGAAGTCGCCTATATGAAAATCTATCCTAAAACGGGTTTAATTTTTATTATTCAAAATATAAATCCTACACACCACAACAAAATAAATAATAGGTAAGAAGAATACAGAAGTCGCTTCCCAATATATCTTCTGACGTTTAAGTTAGAAATCTTTCTATTTGGATGAGAAAAATGTAAAAAAAAATGAAGACGAGAATAAGTGAAAGGGGATTGGTGTTTTTGTTTAAAGTGTTGTGCTTCGTAGAATGCGTTTGGATAAGAGAGTGGCTTTGGAAGTGATACACTCGTATAGGAGAGTATTTGACTTTGTAATTTGTATGTTTTTGACCCCTTCTTCTATGGGAGAAAGGCTACATTTATAGTGAAAGGTGCCATTTAGTTGACAAACCGCTGAATCAATACGTAGATGTTACACCTCTTCAGTAGTTAGAAGCGTTACTTATATATGTAACCGTCGCCTTTATTTAATTGCTAGATCATATTGTTTCTAATCGTTAGATTACTATGATAATCACCTGAAACTGTCTATTGAATGTCCATGTTACTCTTTCACTGTTAGGCAGTTTAGGTCGTATCTTGGATTAGTCGTCGTACTATTTGATTGGGGGTTTAAAGAATTTTCTATTGGATTATTATTATTTGGGCCTTTTCCTTTCTGTATATTGGATTTGGGCCGGTAAGAGTAATGTTGTATTCATTAAAAGTACATAATAATTATGATTTTTTATAATTAATTAATATTAAATAATAATATAATAATAAAAATAATAGTAGTAGTCATAGTATTCGCGTAATTTTTCGTCCTACATTCAATCGGGAAAAAAAAAATGCATTGCTGATAATGTAATTAATATGGGCCACACACCAGAAGGATGTCTTGTTTTGTTTAATTATTGAGTGCTCATAGTTGACTATTTGGCATTCAATAATCATTTTAATATTTAATCAGATAAATAAAAATATAAACATTAAAAATTATAATTAATTTAAAAATGTTAATATTGTTTATACTTTAATAATGACAACAAATGAAATTTTTTATTGGGACATAAGGAATTTTTCTCAGGCTTCTTAAATAATTACTTTTTTTTATAATTGTTATCATTTCATTAATTTATATTAAATAACGAGCTAATGAGTCATATGAAGATATAACAAGTATTAAACGTATTCCCTTTTTTTTAATTATAATTTTTTTTTATTTTTTTGAAAAAAAAAATCATCCCCTTTTATTTTATTCCCCATTAAAATTTATACCAAAATTAGGATAAATGATCATATTTGAACTCATATGAAGATATTTGTGATATAAAAGATAAAAGTAGATATAAGGACACTGTATTTTTTTAATCAAATTTTGTTAATTTTTTTTACATAGAATAAAAGATAAAAAACTTACATAAAACAAAATTTTACAAAAATAAAAATAAAAATGTTCTTTGATTATTTGGATCTAATGGTTCATATTTTATATTTTAAAAAAAATAAAAAATATGTTAATAGCTGATTTTTTTATGATAATTAAATAATATTTAAATATTAAAATATTTATATTATAAAAAATCATATGGGATTATTTAAATTTCCAAAAATTTTACTATACATTTTATTAATTTACAAATTATTTATAATTTATTTTTATTACCTAGAGCTTTAACTTAAAATCAGGTCGAAAGATATAACAAATAGGAAATGGACAAATATTTTTGTACCATGCAGGAGTATTGAGATTTAAAAGAATACAAAAAATAAAATAAATTATATATATAGGATAGTTGTAAATAAATTATATATGAATACCATAAATAATATTTTTTAAAATATAAATAGGGTACCGTGGGGGCGCGCATTCAAATTTGGACTTTTCTTTTTTGTCGTGGGACAAACAAATCTAATGCCGGGATCCCTTTGATTCCTTTAAGGTTGAATTGTCCTTTAAATTGACTGCTGCACTGGAAAATCTAGTGGTACCTGTACTTGAGTAGTATCGTGCTCGAGCACGGTTCATAGTATAAAGTATGTTAAATATATTTTATAGTTAATTTTAAAATTATTTTTACACAATGAGTACCACACAGATAAGTTTTTAAAATATTTTAAAAATTATTTTTATCTGTTGAACTTCCTCTCCCCTTTCTACCTTCTCTGGTTTCCGCTTCTTCTGGTGCCGCCGTCGTATGTGCACGCATTATTGGTGCTCTTATTGAGACTGGGCAGAGGAAATGACACTCACAACTGATGAACAAGCACTCGAAACACTCAACACTTCCATCGCAAAGCTGACGATGAAGTTAAATAAGGTGAAAGTGACCATCCAACAACACATAGCTACCTTGGTTGCCCAAGCTTCCACCAAAGCACAAATCCAGTGCTCACTTGATGAAATCCTTCAATCGCTCAACAGGATTGAGCGCAAACATCGTTCATCAGCACATCTGCCGTAGCTATTGAATTTTTCAACGCCTGTGTCTTCTCCATCGGGTATGTTTTACATTTCCCCCATTACTCCCTCTACGATTCCCCAACCACAGTCTAGCATCCCACCCTTCCTACCACATGAATCCTCCAATTTCCAACTCGCCAATGGAAACCGTTTCACCCAACAACCCTTGCCTTCCTCAAATTCCCCTGTTCTTCCAATTCCATCACCATCCTCGACTTCTACCTTTATTATTTTACCCCAACTTGCTCGCCGTGTACCCTCCCCTTCAATTATAGCCCTATCCTCTCATCTTTGTCTGCCTCCCACAGAATTTTCATATTTCTGTTCAAACCCTACTCCGTTCCTGGTGCCTCCAAATGTGACTTCACCGCCACCTACAGCAATCGACTTTCACATTGTTACTTCCATTCGAGCTCCAAACAACGAAACTGAGGCTACTGGAGGTCATGATATCCTCCTCACCACTGCTTCCACCATTACACAAACTAAAAAATCGTTCAAATTTTCTCTATTCTTCCAACTCCCTCACAATTTCTAATTTTAACCTCCAATATTCTACCTCCAACAGCTCAAACCCTACCCGCACAACCTCACGCTTTAATCGAAATTCAAATCGTCACTCCTGCAGGATGCTCACACCTCCACTTCCTGCCACCCTCCAAACAGCCAGTACAAATCTTGGCAGTACCACCGAGACCCCCTTCTACCTCCATTCTCCTTCTAAACTAGCCCATAAAGGACCTCATTCTAGCCACAACAGCATCTAGCCGTGAGTTCCTCTTATTGGAACCCATGTTGTTGCCTGACGCCATGGGCATAACAAAATTGGCGAGGAACAAAGTGGACATAGATCGTGTGTGTGCCTATGCCCATCACCCACCAAAATACTCTGTCATACGAAGGGTCCCAAGATAGCAGGATGCTCAAATGTTCACCGATGATCATTTGTTCGTCCTACTTGTGAAACTTTGTTATGGTAAGCCGGTACTAGTTGATGCCTACAGAAGTGGTTTTCTACAGCATAGTACAGGTTTTGATAAAATGTATGATGCTCTCATGAGAGCATTCACATAATATAACAGGTATGGTCATCCTCCATTTGGACTCAGAGCCAACTCATGGCTTAATTTTCCTGATATAGCACAGATATTATTATCATTTCTTTCTTTCCGAGTCGATGCTAAAACTGGCGAAGGGAATGGTGATGGCTTAAGAAGAGTCTGTAGAAGTGATTTAACACTTGGAGCAAATGAGTCCTAATTTGTAGTAGTTATGCCTTTCACAAATTTTATTTTTCACAGTCTGTTTATAGAGGTTACTATTTTCATAACTTTCACTGAATATCAGTATGCCGACACTTACATGATTACAATTGCAATCTTGCTCTTCTTCCTTTGCTCCGTGGCGATCTTTAGCACTAGTCGCCAGCCTTGCGCATATGCCAGAACCACCCTAAAGGCAAGACAAAGAACTGGTAAAGCTTTTATTATTGCATTGAGGACAGGGGCTGTGAATGGTTTCCCTCTTATTGCAAATGAACTTTTGGTACTTTACATTGCTATCAACCTCTTCAAGCTGTACCACAATGACAACTGGAGAGGTCTGTTTGAATTAACCACTGAATATGGTGTTGGTGGGTCTTCCATGGCATTAATTGATAGAGTTGGTGGAGGTATTAATCCAAAAGCTGCTGCTGTTGGTGCAGACGATGTAGGCAACTTTATAAGGAATATCCTCTAGGATAACCTGAGAAATCTAGCTTTTATTATATGCATGGTTGGTGATAGTGTTGGAGGTATTGCAAGTAACTGTGGATCATATGCCATGCCGTCCAGCGCCGCCCTTATTGTTGCTTCAATTCCATCCATTGGCGTCAACTATGACTTGACTACACTGATGTATACTCCTCTGGCTAGCTTTGTGGATACACTTGTCCACTTGCTTACAACTTTATTTGCAACTAACTTCTATGAGTTCAAGGTTGTAGAAGAAATTAAGCTTGCACTTAAGAGGAAATGGGATATCTCGACTGCTTTAATGACTGTTGGAGTCACGTTAGCTACATGTGTTTCTCTTCTTTGTTCCTTACCATTTTCAACTTTGGAATGCAAAAGGGTGTGAAAAATTGGAAATTGTTTTCAAGTATTGTGGTTGGGCTGTGAGCTGGGCTTATTTTTGGTTTTGTCACCACATACTACACTAGTAATGCATACAGCCCAATGCAAGATGTTGCTGATGCTTGTCCGTCCAGAGTTACCACGAATGTTATATTTAGCCTTGCCTTAAGCTACACACCCGGCATATTTTCAGTTGTGCTATAGCTGTCAGCTTTATCGGTGCTACTATGTATAGTCTTACTGTTGCTATCCCGGGCATACTCGACACTATTTCTATTGGTTTGGCTATGGATGTGTATGGGCCCAATAGCGCCATAGATGTGTATGGGTGTGTATGGTTGTGCATGGATGTGTATGCTGGTGGCATGACCAAGATGGTTGGCATGCGCCATAGAATCTACACAAGGACTGATACCCTGGATGCTACGACTATGGAAATAGGAATTGCCATCAGGTCTACCGTCCTCTTGTCTCTTACGTTTCCTAGTATCCTTGTAAGCTGTACCTCCAACTCTACTGTACATCCATATGGGTTCTCCGCCATGACACTTAAGAGCGTTAGAAGTACAGCTTCGAAAATGTTCGAAGATGTCCGTAGGCATTTCTCCATCTAGATCTTCCCTCGTTTAACCTTGAGGACAAGGTTCCTTCGATGGGGACGACAATGTTACGGTCTTCGGCCTCATATGCACCTCGGCCTTTTATGCACTTGCTTCTCACAAGGTCCTCAGTTGTTTATATGGTCCTCGGTTGTTTGTTTATTTCTTTATTTAAATTATTTAGCTTGTAGGTTTGTTGTTGCATGTGGAATGCTACATATGGATTGTTATTACTTATATACTTGTACTGACATTCTGTTGGGAGGAGAGAATTATTTCCACTTCATTCTTCTTCTGTTTGACTCTTCCCTTTTCTCGATGTCTTTCTCATCACCCCCTCTGAGATGCTCTCATTTCCCCTTCCCCTCGTCGTCCTCCTCTGCCTCTACTTTTCCTCTGTTTCTCTCCTTGGTTCTCCGATGCCTCCCTCTTTCCCTCTGATTTTCTCTGCTAAACTTTCCCTCCCCTTTCTACCTTCTCTAGTTCCCACTTCTTCTGGTGTTGCCGCCGCAAGTGCACGCATCAACTTTTTACCTGTCATATGATCAATCAAATCTTCTGTTTTTCTAACACATGGTGTAAGTTTTGCGTTAAGCAAAATACAGAACGGAGGACGAAGGGGAAGGAGAGAAAGTGGTCGATGGTAGAGGTGCGCTCAGGACGCAATGATGAAGAGACGGATGCCAGCAATTTTATTCATTCTGGTTCAATGCATTACACAACGCTCAAGGCTGAATTTATACAGCAAAATACACGGTGGCAAAAACGGAAAGAAACGAAGGAAAAAAATAAGGAAAGAAAAATAAAAGAAAATATGGACAGAAACTATAAATGCAATATTTACAATATTCATGTGATATTTTCCAATACCCCCGGGCAAGTTGGAGCATATATGTTGATAATGCCTAACTTGGATAAGTAAAGTCGCATGCGATGTGATGGCAGGATCTTGGTAAACATGTCTGTTAGTTGATTATGGGTGGTCACATGATGAGTATGAATGCTTCCATCTTGAATCTTGTCGCGAACTAAGTGACAATCTAACTCAATATGCTTGGTACGTTCATGAAAAATAGGATTGGCTAAAATATAAATGGCAGCTTGATTGTCACAATAGAGCTCGGCAGCATGAGGATGGGAGACCCGTAAAGCCAGTAAAATATAACGCAGCCAAGATAGTTTACAGTAAGTAGTAGCCATGGATCGATATTCTGCTTCTGCTGAAGAGCGGGAGACAAAGGATTGCTTCTTATATTTTCAGGAAATAAGTGAATCTCCAATAAAAATGTAATACCCGGTAATAGATCTTCTAGTATCAGGGCATGAAGTCCAATCTGCATCACAAAAAGCTCAAAGCTGGATGTTAGAAGTGGAAGAGAATAATATACCTTGTCCTGGGTGTAATTTGAGATATCGTAGAATCTGATGAGCAGCAGTCATATGACAAGAAGTTGGTCGAGTCATGAATTGACTCAAAATATGAACTGCATAGCAAATATCAGGCCTTGTCACGGTTAGATAAAGAAACCTTTCAATGAGCCTTCTGTAAACACTTGGATCTTGTAAGATGGTTTCGATCTCTTTGCTTAATTTTAGATTTTGGTCCATTGAAAGTTGAAGTGGCTTGGAACCAAGGGTTCCAGAATCAGCGAGAATATCAAGCGCATATTTCCTTTGGCAAATGTGTATGCCTTTCGTAGATCGTGCAATCTCGATGCCATGGAAATATCGTAAAGAGCCTAGATCTTTGATTGTGAAGGATCTATCCAGGAATAGTTTAACAGAGGTAATGGCATCCAAACTACTACTGGCAATAATAATGTCGTTAACATAGACAAGTAGTACAATGAATAATTTGTTTATTTTTTTAATAAATAAACTGTAATCAGCATTGGATTGTGTGAAACCAAAAGCAATTAGAGATGTAGATAGCTTAGAATACAATTACCTAGAGGCCTGTTTAAGGCCATAAATGCTCTTTAATAGCTTGCAGACTTGATTGGGCTTTCCTTTGGTGTAGCCTGGAGGTTTTTACATGTAGATTTCTTCTTCAAGAGTGCCATATAATAAAGTATTATTAACATCAAAATGATATAAATGCCATCCTTTAATGGCAGCCATGGCAAGAAAATATCGCACGGTAGTGAGTTTAACAACAAGCGAGAATATTTTATGATAGTTTATACCTTCTTATTGTGTGTATCCTTTGGCTACCAATCTATATTTATATCTCTCAATATTTTTATCACTATTGAATTTTAATTTAAACACGTATCTACATCCAATAGTTTTCTTTCCAGTAGGTAGATTAGTAATGATCCATGTTTTGTTTTGTTCTAGCGCATCTAATTCACTTTTGATTGCTTCGTGCCATTTATCATCACGAATGGCTTGAGCGTATGTTTGTGATTCTCTCTGAGATGCTATGGCAGATAAAAAATGACTGAATGTAGGGGATAATCTTTGATATGAAATGTAGTTTGCAAGAGAATGTAGTTTACCTGGAGTAGTCTGGGTTCTTGATTGAGTGAGTGAGGTCTGGGACACTTGATGGTAATGAAATTCTTTTAAATATTCAGGAGCCTTTCTAACCCTAGTAGTTCTACGAATTGGCATTTGACTGGCTATGGGAGACAGTGTATTGTGTTCTGGTTGATCGTCTGTTAACTGATCCGGATGGTCGTCAAACTAATCTTGAATTGGGACAGTAAATAGGTTGGCACTATCATCGATGGTTTGCTTAGCTACAGGATGGGTGTCATGTAAAATTGATGATCCCGGTTGAGCTTGGCATAGTTGCTCCCCATTGATCACGATGTTAGCCTTTTTGATGGGTATGTATTTGATGGGGTATTGGAGTTTTGGTCAATCTTGTCGTTATGGAAAGAAAATATTTCTTCGTGGAAAATTATATCACGCGAGTAAAAGGTAGTATGGCTATTCAAGTCGATTAATTTGTATCCTTTGACACTAAATGGATAGCCGAGGAAGACATATTTTCTACTTCTAGGGTCAAATTTGGTATGTCCATTGGCGATGGTGGAAGCAAAACACAAACAACCAAATACGCTGATGTTTTCATAGTTGGGTTTAACTCCAAATAAAATTTTATATGGAGTCTTCTTTTCAAGTAATTGAGTAAAAATTTTATTGATAATGTGTGCAGCGGTAAGAATACAATCACTCCATAATTTCAAAGGAAGTCTTGATTGAAATCTCATGGCTCTAGCGACATTTAATAAATGTTGGTGTTTACGTTCAACGACACCGTTTTATTGTGGTGTTTCCACACAACTACGTTGGTGAATAACACATATCTTATTGTAAAAATCTTCCAGTTTAAATTCAGTTCCATTATCACTACGAATCACTTTGATTTTGACAATAAATTATACAGCAACCAGATTATAGAAGGCTTCCAAGAATAATTTTATATCCTATTTTTATTTTATGAGGTAAATTCAGGTACTTCTGGATGCATCATTAACAATGGTTAAGAAATATTTATATCCGTCATAAGACACATCGGAAGATGGTCCCCATAAGTCACAATGCACCACGTCGAATAAGGTGTGTGTCTTATTGGTGCTGGGAGAAAAAGGAAGGCAACGCTGCTTGATCATATGGCAAACAGAACAAGGATCATTATTATTAATGAAATGTAATACTCCTTTTATAAGGGGATTATCTATTAGCTTAAGTCTAGAATGCGAAATATATCCTAAACGGCAATGCCAAATATTAATTGAAGACGAGACAGAGTGAATAGAAGACTTAATGTTCAAATGACCATGTTTGAGCAGAAAATTAGTCAAAGTGTTTGAAGGGACTTCAGCATGCTTCACATGATATAATCAATTTCTTTTTTCACCCATCCCAATCGTTGTCCAAGAAACAAGGTCGTGAATCAAACAAACGTTAGAGAGGAAGAAAATGTAACAATGAATGGCATCAGTAAGCCGCTTTACAGAAATCAGATTAAAGCAGAATGAATGGACACAGAGAACATGGTCCAACATCATTTTATCCACAAGTTTAACATTTTCAGTATGAGAAGCAGATGCTTTACTTCCATCCGGAAGATTAACAAAATATGAAAGTTAGATTTTATGAACATATAAT
>JAOVVI020007636.1:0-14151 GCA_028571085.2 Nepenthes alata
AAGTGGGGTAAGTAAAAATAATATGCATGTGTAATAAAATTATCAAATGTAAGCAAAATTAAAAGAAAATGGAAATATACAAAAGATAGGGTTTAGAGATACTAGCCTTTAATTTCTAATCTAACATATCTGAACAAAAGATACTTTGAAATCTATTTCCTTTTCCTCTCTCTTTCTTCTTCCTCTTCCTCTCTTATTCCTCTTCCTCTCTTATTCCTCTTCCTTACTGAGAAAATGCTTGAAAACAGTGCATAGGCCGTTATATAGACAAACCAGTGCATAAGCGCCAACTCAAATGTGTATTAGGGACAACACTAAATCTCAATTGCGCATGAGTGCCACCTCTAGCATGGCTCAGGTGCAAGCAATCAGCTAATATCACGTTCAAGTGCCGAAGAGGTGCTTTCATGTGCATCTAATCTGTCAAATTTTTACACGAGTGCGTGTCGGGTGTGCCTTAGGTGCCATGCCTACTTCCTTCTTTGAATTTTCCTTCAAAATTATATTATATAATTATTTTTGATATAATCAAAATAAAATAAAAATAAACTGATAATGCCAAATTAATTAAATGAAAAAATTGAATGTTACAACTCTTCCTTCCTTACAAAAATTTTGTCCTCAATTTTTAAGCACCATAAGACTCAAATAAATAGGGGTACTTTTCCTGAATTTTATCCTAACATTCTTATATCGCCTCCTCAATCAAGTGGTTCCTCCAAGACACCTTTTCCAGAGAAATAATCTTAGTGCACAACACTTGATCTATTCTTTCAAAACTTCAAACCGGAACATCGATATATATCAAATTCTCATCAATTTACAATGATTCATATTCAATAACATACGAAGGATCAAACACAAACTTTTTTAACATAAAAACGAGGAAAATACCTTGACAATCTACCAAATCAGAGCCAAATCTAATATGTATGCCACTTTTCTAAACCACTGTAAAATTTTAAATAGCCAAATGAATCTCGGTTTTAATATTCATTTCACCCTGAAGCTTGAGATTCCCTTTCTAGAGGACATCTTCAAAAATGTGATCACCCTTTTTAAATCTCAAATCGGATCTCCATTGATTAGTATAACTCTTTTGACGGCATTGGGTAACAATCAGATGATCCTAAGTAATTTTGATTTTATCAAACATGTCATGAATAATAGTAGGGTCTAAACATTTATGATCACCAATCTCTTCCCAATTAATAAGAGACCTAGATCTCCATCCATATAATATCTCAAAAGGTGTCATCCCGATATTGGAGTGATAATTGTAATTATATACCAATTCGACCAATAACAAATAGTTATCCCAATTCCCTTTCATCTATAAAATAGATGTTCTCCACATATCTTTCCAAATTTAAATGGTCATCTCAAATTGTCTATCTGTCTGAGGGTAAAATGCCATATTGAATTTTATATTGATATCTAACTCCTAATGCAACCTTTTTTTCCAAAATTTAGACACAAATTTTAGATTAAGAAAAGAAACTATAAAAGTTAGAATACTATAAAGTTTTACAATCTCATTAATATACAAAGGTGCCAAATGATCACATAAAAACATCATCCTCTTAAGTAAAAAGTGAGTACGTTTTATCAAACTATTCATAATCATCCAATTAGTATCAAAATTCCCCACCATCGTAGGCAAATTTGAAACAAAATCCATCCTGATATACTCTCATTTTTAACTAAGAATCAACAAATGGTGCAAAAATCCTAAAGGTTTCCTATATTTGATCTTGACCTATTGGCACACAATACATCTTGCCACATAAGTTATAATCTCCCACCTTGTGTTTAACCACCCAAAAAGCCTCTTTATATCTTGATATATTTTATTCACTTTAAGGTGAATGGTAAATTTTGTCCTATGAGTTTCATTTTAAATTTTTTTCTTTAACTCTTTAGTATTTGACACACAAATTATATCTCAAAATCAAAGAATTTTATCTGCTCGAATGTTAAAATTTTCCCATGGCTCGCTATTTAAATTTCTTACAATTTCAATCAATATGAGTCATTTATTTGGGTCTCCTTGATCATTTTCATAATCACGGTTGCACCCCAAAGTACGACAACTCATTCTCGACCCTTGAGAATGTAAATGAATATTGCAACCTTTCATTCTATCCGATATCTCTCACTTCTTGATCATTAAATGGGCCATCATATTTGAAGATTTTTGGCTAAAAATATTAGCAACTATATTTGCTTTCCCTAATTGATATTAGATTTCACAATCATATTTCTTCAACAAATCCATCCATGTACATTGTTGTATGTTTAACTCCTTATTTGAGAACAAATATTTTAAGCTCTTGCGAATGGAATGCACTATAAATTTTTCTCCATACATATAATGCTTTCAAATCTTCAAGGAAAAAATCATAGCCACTAATTTCAAATCTTGAGTAGGATAATTCCATTCGTAAATCTTAAGCTACCTTAACCAATAAGAAACCACTTGACCCCATTGTATCAAAATGCAACCCAAGCCTTTTTTTTATAGTGTCATAATATACTATGTGACGGAACGAACATATTATTTCTTTTGTTTCTCTAATACATTCCGTCAATGACCATATAGAACTGAAGCAAAAAATAATATCTTAGAATTCTAAGGGAATATGGACAAAGTTTTTTTCTAAATTGGACTAAAATAATACAATCAACCTGAATAAAATATATAAATATATAAACTAATATACATCAGCACACATTTTCATCATTGACACAGTATCCTGTAATGCCATATACACAACCATGGCTCTAAATCAACATTCTAGTCCACTACATCTAATTTCATACAAGAGATGCCGTCTAGTGCTTGTACAAATCTAAAAGCAGATAGCGAAAGCAGAACGATATCCAAAATATAAATTTGCGGAAGCTGAAATACCATTCCAATAAAAATACAGAATGTATCATAACCATTAATACATAATTTTCATTCACAATTTGAGTATTTACATTCAAGCTAATCAGACTCCCAAAATAGGCTTTGAAGCCCCCAAAAATCTTTTTGACTAGGCTTTATCTACTCTTACTCGTCTAGAATCAACTCTATTGTGTCAACAGGAGTGGAAAAATTAAAAGTGTGAGCTAAGGTCTAGCAAGGTACCGTAAAAACATGCAAGTATAATTTTTCATGCAGAACATAAGTACAATTAAGCAAAATCATAAAAATATCCAAAGAATAGAGACGTACAAGGAAACATGAGAAATCATAAATCAGTATAACGTGCATAAAAAATCAGAAACTGATATCAAACTCTGTAAGTTCTAAAAATCAAACTATACTATCTAAAGGACCACACTAGTAGACACTACTAGCCGATGGAGTAGATAATCGATGATAGATTATGTTATGCACACAATCAAAGGCCATAAATAGAACAGAAATATCCCTTCTAGCGGGATCAGTTATAAAATTACCTCCCGAAGGCAGGTTAGATAAGAATTCTACCCTCTAGGCTAATGCCCCGAGGAAGGATAGACCATGTACAACTCCATGAACAAAATTATCCTCAATTACCACCGTAATGTCCTAAGGTAGGTCAGAGAGCCTTACCTGACCGTATATTAATCATAGGTCCTAATTAACATAATCGAAAATGTCTTTCTTCTTATTTCTTAACTTTTAACTCATTATGCTTAAGAAAGTTAGTCATATTTATACAGATAACCCTTTAGATAGCTTCAGAAATCCATAGTAACATAAAGTATAATTTCATGTAAATTTTTCAGATAAAAATCATAGTATGAGCAATAACCTTTTACAAATCAACATTTACATCTCAAGATGTAAGGATTTTAAACACCAAATCCCTAATTTTCATTCTAGGGTTTCACACAAAGCTTCCATACTTAAATTGGACACCAAATACATGTTTATTAATAAAATCTAAACCATATATCACAATACATATGGGTAAACATGAAATCTATCCGAACAATTAAGAGAAACATGCTTCATTTACATAAATCATGGAGGAATAGGATTTTAGAGCATAAATACCAATATAGAGATATTAAAAAGCAGTAATAATAGAAAATAACGTCCAATGTACACTTGCCTTCGCTCGATCTAATGTTTTCCTTACTTTGATTGGATCAAAATTGATAAAAAATTCCTTTTCCTCTTCTTTCTCGTCCTTCCTCCTTGCTGCTCTTCGTAGTCATACTCCAAAACTTGTCTCCCCTTCCCTTTTATAACAAAAACGATGTCAGGTCGATGGAAAAAATCAGGTTTGCAATCAAGCGTGCGGCAAGCGCACATGCACTGGATTCGGTGCCTTCCAGCTCGCTCAAGTGAACGGCGTACATGGACCTTTCTAGATCAATCTGCTTTTTGTGCTCGCTGCTAGGCTCCAGCCAGCGACGAGCCCAAATCTTGTGAGGTTTCGGGTCTAAAATTTTATTAAATAGAAGAAAGCCAATGTGATAATAATAAATACTAGACCTATTGAATGTATATGTATGCGTATCGAAAAAAAATCAAGTTGAAAATTTGCTGAACTGCTGCTAGTAGCCCGCGCCTACTGTGCGCTCGAGCGCAAAAGGCATTTGCGTAAGCAGCAGGCTGCATATGTTGCCCACTCGAATGGAGCTCGAGTGGTAAAATCCAGTAGCCTCCCCGCCTGTTGAGCGCTCGAGTGGTAAAATCAAGTAGCTCCTCGCCCGTTGAGCGCCTTTGCGCGCTCAACCACGATTCGGCAGTGAGGCCGCGCTTGCCGCTCGCTCGCCCGGTGCTCGAGCGCCCCGACTGGTATAAAAACACAACCTGCTTCGCATTTCTTCCACTTTTCCATTTTTTAGAAGGTTTTTGGAGAAGAGGAGAGAGAAAGAGTACTAATTTTAGAGAGATAAAGAAGGAGATCGAGCCATAGAGTCTGAATTCGACCGGTAGCTAGTTACCAAAGTAAAAGCACGCGTCAAGGCAAATATTTTCATACCCACTAACTTTCCTCTTTCGATGCTTTTATATTATTGTCGGGTAGTTTCATCTTGATACCCACCCGAGCCATGGAAAATGTCATACTCATGACTTGAGACCAAGAATTATGTAATTTAATGTCCGATTTACTCACCGATCCAAACGGTGGAGTATCGTCAAACCCAAACCAATGGCAAATTGGGGGTTTCCCATTTTTATCTCTCGTTTCATAAAATTGACCCCAAAATATGAATCCCCACGTTCCTAATGTGTTTATACATCAGCCGTTTGATCGATTTCACCCGTCTCAACCCGTTTGCAGCGTCCGAGCCCTCTAAATGGATGCCAACACTGTTCACCTGAGACAAAGTGAAAACTGTATTTTTTACCTTCATAAAATGTTGAATTGACTCTAGAATATGAATCCCTGCATGCCAAAAGTATGTACGTGTTGACCGGACAACCGATTCTACAAAATTTGACCCGTTTGCGGTGTCCGAGCCCTCTAAAAGTGGCCTAACAATGTTCCTCCAAAATTGGAAGGTAAGTATGCATGCTTTAGCTCTCTTCAATTGTGATGGAACGTAGGAATGAATTCTATGTTGAATCGTAAGCTCTAAAATGTGTAATTTTACACCGGGAGCGAGGGCAATGCGTCCTGGGGGCTTTTAAAGTGGTGTTTGACCCACAAATGTAAGTATAATAAAGCTCTCTTATGAATTGAAAGATCTAAACTCCAATTGAATGAAAGGAATCAAACAAGTAAATTGAAGGTAATCCACAAAATGTGAAGTGATGGATTTGGTCTACCAGTTGGAGACAAGTGATGGGATTGTGATTTTTCGATTTGAGAATATGTATGGAAATGGTGGATTTCCCTTCAAGGATTAAGACTAATCTTGAACCTAGGACCATGAATCATAGGGGTAGTATCCTTTAGCTTACCGTGTACATCACGGTGGGAACCCAAGGAATACACAGGCCGCTCTTAGAGGCGGGTGATGTGCAGGGTAGGCTTTAGGATGCTGCTGTGAAAGAACGAGGATTGCCCTAGTCCCCAGGGATATGGGGTGATTGAGATGGTCGAGTGCTATAGGCCTAAAATATTACCAATGGTCGAGTGCTGTAGACCTAAAATGTAGTCGATGGTCCAGTGCTGCAGACCTAAAATATAGCCGATGGTCAAGTGCTGTAGACCTAAAATATAACCGGCCTTAGAATGTGTGGCAGACACATTTCTTTTCTCATCCTCTCACATCGTTGGTTAGTACGGCCTACTAGCCGAGGTTCGCAAAGATTAATAAAAGTAATGAAAGTGAGTGAACTTAACCAGAACAAACATGTGAACTAAATGATTCCTGATGCACCCTCTCCTCATATAATTTCTTTATCCAAGTTATATGATTTTCCTGACCCAGTTACTGTCATTCCTGTATATTGCTGTAGTTTGTGGTGTATGATTTCATTTGCTGGGTTGTACGCTCAACTTTTCTATATATGTCTCTTTTAAATAAGAACACACTGATGCCAGACGAGTCAGAGTAGATCATAAAGGTGCGATAGACAGTTGGTATTGCACGCGGGGCATAGGACTTAGCTGTTTTTGTATATGAAATAGGAATTTTGGCCATATTTTGTAAACTGAGTAAAATATATATGGTGATGATATATGATGCTCAGCATGGATGAATGATGAATTAGTTTTGCTATATATTGTTGTTTCTTATATGCTTCCGTAGGTTCTTCTTA
The DNA here is from genome assembly GCA_028571085.2 of Nepenthes alata. Classification (NCBI taxonomy): domain Eukaryota; kingdom Viridiplantae; phylum Streptophyta; class Magnoliopsida; order Caryophyllales; family Nepenthaceae; genus Nepenthes; species Nepenthes alata. The sequence continues at coordinate 6,701 of JAOVVI020007636.1, forward strand.
TTGTGGATATGATCGAGGTTCCTAGTTGACATTCTTCCCCACCGGCATTATACTGGAGTTATGATGTCGGCGCCGTCTCGGCTGATACGGTGATTAGATCTTGTGTAGAATATTGAACAACAAGACTTGTAGTTTTGATAGATGATTGCAGATTATTGTGCAGGGTTATTTTGCAGGTGTTTATATTTTTGACAAATGCTCGATTTATAAATGGAACGCTTTCCAATTGTCTACATAATATAATAATTTTTAATTAGCAATTCTCATTTATTTTATTCTTGAGACAGGTTATTTAAGGAAAATAACCCGGTCCATCACAGTTGGTATCAGAGAAGGGATGCCCTAGGATGAATCTGAATTTATGCGGAAGCCTAGGATAGTATGGGTTAGGGCCGAATAAGTGAACGTGGAAAAGTTAGGATAAGTAAACACCCTAATTTTGAATGTTCCCTTTAATTGCATAAGTGTTATCGTGTTTGGTAATGTCATTGGGGATGGTAAAACCTTTGGCTCAACCTTTGTTGTTTCTTTTTCAGTGGTGACTTCTAAAGTTGATGATGCCGCCTAGACGTCAAGGTTCACAAAGGGATGAGCCACCCCGTGATCGAGAGGCTGAGTATTTGAATTTGTTGGGGTGTCTCACGAATATCATAGAGAATATGGAGCAGCGACATCTGGCCCCTGTTCCCATTTCGGCTCTTGTTCAGTCTCCTATTAATCCGGAGCCATCTGCTTATGATTGCTTCATCCAGGAGCGAGTGCTGGCGTTTACAGGAGATCCTGACCCACTTAAGGTAGATTCGTGGTTGGAAAGCCTTAAGAGGGTATTTGTAGTGATTTGATGCTCAGCGGAGGATCGGGTGCTGTTCACGTCCTACCGGCTGGAGGGTGAGGCTCACCATTGGTGACAAATGAGGAAGAGAGCATTGGGGCTACCAAAGGCTGAGATTACCTAGAAGATATTTGAGGATGCATTTCTAGAGAAAAACATTCCATCTAGCCTCCGTGTTCAGAAAGAGGAGGAGTTTCTCAAGCTAAGGAAAGGGAACCGGACAGTGGCGGAGTGTGATGCCAAGTTTTCAGAGTTGACAGTTTACTCCCTATATGGTCGAAGATGAAGAAATGAGAACTAGGAAGTTCTTAATGGGCTTGCAGGATGACATTCGCAAGCAGCTGGCAACCCTTAAATTGGCCACCTATGCAGATGTGCTGGATCGAGCTTTGATTTATGAATAAGAGCATGCAAAGGAAGAATTCTTCAGAAAGAGGTCGGCTAGTAAAAGTAGGACAAGTTCCAACACCTGGACTAGTTCGGGGACACCATACAAAAATCTGAGGCCGTCGGTTTCGGGACAGAGTGGTCAGAGGAGTGGCCAGATTTCATCATCTTCCTAGGCTTTGGTGGGTTCATGTCAGCACTGTGGAATAATGCATGAGGGTAGATTGTGTCCCAGGTTGACGGGTGATTGCTTCACTTGTGGCCAAGTGGGGCATAGAGCCAGGGAGCTCCCTCAGGCATCGAGATTTAGGGGTCCAAAGCCAACGGTGTAGGGTAAAGCTTTTGCAGTGACTGCTAGAGAGGCCAGAGCAACAGATGTGGTGGTGGAAGGTATACTTCTAGTCTGTGGTATTTCTTGCTCAGTACTTTTTGACTCTGGATCCACACACTCCTTTATTTCCCCTCGACTGGCTTGTTGTATTGCACCCTCCCCCGTGACCCTTGATTTTTCCTTGGTTGTATCCATGCCCATGAGGTCCTCTATTGTGACCAATGTGTCCTAGTCAAGGTGTATTATGGAGGTGAAGGGACTTCTTTTGGCTGTTGATTTGATTCTTTTAGATATACATGATTTTGATGTTATCTTGGTTATGAATTGGTTGTCTAAGTATCACGCCACTATTGATTATTTCCACAAAAGGGTGGACTTTGCTATTCCGGATTACGAACCCTTCCATATCCAAGGACTTCGGAGAGTGGAGCCATCTAGTTTTATTTCGGCTCTAGAGGTTCGTCATTTATTGAATAGCGGGTGTGAGGCCTTTTTGACTTATGTTAGTGTGATGGAAAGTTAGGATTTGTCCATAAAAGACATTCCTGTGGTGTGTGAATTCGAGGACGTGTTTCCCGACAAGTTGTCCGCCCTGCCACCACATCGTGAGATTGAATTTGGGATTGATCTCATGCCAAGATCGGCACCCATATCAAAAGCCCCCTACCAAATGGCTCCTGTTGAGTTAAAGGAGTTGAAACAGCAGCTGCAGGACTTGCTTGATACGGGTTTCATTTGACCTAGTGTATCGCTATGGGGAGCTCCAGTCATATTCGTCAAGAAGAAGGATGGGGCCTTGAAATTATGTATAGTTTACCATGAGTTGAATAAAATTACAATCAAGAATAAGTATCCTCTACCACGGATCGATGGTCTCTTTGATCAGTTGCAGGGATCCTTAGTGTATTCCAAGATTGATCTTCAGTCGGGATATCATCAGCTTCGTATTAAGTAGGAGGATATTGTGAAGATGGCTTTCCGAATGAGGTATGGTCACTATAAATTTTTTGTGATGCTGTTCAGGTTGACTAATGCTCCCGCCGTGTTTACGGACTTAATGAACCGGGTCTTCCAGCCATTCTTGGATAAGTTTGTTGTGGTCTTCATTGATGATATTCTGATTTACTCCAAGGATCGCGCCGAGCATGAAGGGCACCTGAGAATTGTGTTGCAGACTCTTCAGGAACAATAGTTGTTCGCGAAGTTGAAGAAGTGTGAGTTTTGGCTTGACAGGGTGGTGTTCCTAGGCCATGTAATTTCTCATAGAGGCATCTCAGTGGACCCATAAAAAATTAAAGCGGTGGTCAACTAGAGTCGGCCGACGACAGTGTTGGAAGTTTGAAGCTTTTTGGGGATGGCTAGCTATTATCATCGTTTTGTGGAGAATTTTTCTCAGATAGCTTTGCCCCTCACTCGTCTAACAAAGAAGGAGGTAAGTTTCACCTATACCGAGGAGTGTGACAAAAGCTTCCAAGAGCTGAAGGATCAGTTGACAACTACCTCAATTCTAACTCTTCCTGGTAATTCCGGTGGGTTCGAGGTGTATTTCGATGCATCTAAAGTGGGACTCAGATGTGTTCTTATGCAAGGGGGAAAAGTAGTGGCTTATGGGTCTCGACAGTTGAAGACTCATGAGAAAAACTATCCGACCCATGACTTAGAGTTGGCCATGGTGGTTTTTGCTTTGAAAATCTCGAGACACTACTTTTATGGCAAGAAATTCCTTGTGCACTCCGACTACAAGAGTCTCAAGTACTTGTTCTGGCAGAAGGAGCTAAATATGAGGCAGTGACGATGGATTGAGTTTCTAAAGGACTACGATTGTGAGATCTAGTATCAACCGAGGAAAGCAAAAGTGGTCACGGATGCCTTGAGTCGCCAAACCTGTTTGGTGGCGACCATGCAAATTAAATAGATGGAGTTGCTAAACTGTTTGAAGTCTTGCCATATCTAGTGCTATGCTAAGGGTAACCGGGTGATGTTATCCTTTTTGCAGGTTCAGTCTGAGATCCTTCAGAGGGTCAAGGAATGGCAGGTGAGCGACCCCTTTTTGATGGATATTGTAGGGGATCTTAGTAGAGACTCTCGAGTTGATTTTAGTGTGCATGCCGATGGAATTTTGAGATTTTGAGAGTGATTATGCGTACCAGATATTAAGGAACTAAAATAAGAAATTATGAAGGAGGCACACAGGACTCGGTACATGATCCACCCCGGTATGACAAGATGTATCAAGATTTGAGGAAAATGTTCTGGTGGAGGAACATGCGAAGAGAGATCGTGGCTTTCATTAATTGATGTCTCGTTTGTCAGCAGCTGAAGGCTGAGAGGAGAAAGCCTTTTGGATTATTACAGCCCCTACCCATCCCCAGCTAGAACTGGGAGGACATCTCGATGGACTTCGTGTCAGGATTGCCTAGGACTCCGAGGAATCATGATGTGATCTCGGTTATTGTTGACCGGTTGACGAAGTCTGCTCATTTTATAGCTATTCGGACTACGTACTCCCGCGATCATCTTGCACGGTTGTATATCAACGAGATTGTGAGATTGCATGGCGTACCGACATCGATTGTGTCCAATTGCGATCCACGGTTCGTCTCTAGATTTTTTGGAGAGCTTACATCGGGAGTTAGGAACGAACCTGAAGTTTAGTACGGCGTATCATCCTCAGGCGGATGGCTAGTCTGAGCGAACGATCCAGATACTTAAGGATATGCTTCGAGCTTCGGTATTGGAGTTCCATGGCCGAGTTCGCTTATAACAACAGTTTCCAAGCGAGTATCAAAATGGCTCCCTTCGAGGCACTTTATGATAGGAAGTGTCGATCTCCCATCCATTGGGAGGAGACCGGGGATAGGCGGTTGTTGGGCCCGGATGTTATTTGGGAGACGTCAGAAACGATAGCGGTGGTGGTGGAAAAATTGAAGGTCGCCCAGAGCCGACAGAAGAGTTATGCTGATAAAAGGAGGTCCGAGCTTAGATTCAAGATTAGAGATTTCGTCTTCCTTAAGGTCTCACCGTGGAAAGGGATTTCCAGGTTTGGCATAAAAGGGAAGCTTAAGGCGCGTTTCATTGGACCATTTGAGGTTCTTGAGTGAGTTGGCGAGGTGGCTTACCATCTAGCTTTGCCACCGAGTTTGGCCGAGGTGCACAACGTCTTCCATGTTTCCATGTTGAGGAAGTACATGTGTGATCCATCCCACGTGATTGATTATGGTTCTTTGGCTATCGATGAGGATTTGGCTTATGTAGAGGAACCGGTGGAGATCTTAGACCGGAAGGACCAAATTTTGCGCTCCATGACAATTCCTCTCATGAGAGTCTTATGGAGGAATCACTCCCGCGAGGAAGCGACTTGGGAAAGAGAGGACAAAATCCGGGAAAAGTATCCCCATCTATTCTGATGTATGTAGCTTATTAAAGTTTTGGATTCGTTAAATTTTGGGACGAAATTTCTATAAGTGAGGGAGAGTTGTGAGGTTCTGGGTCTAAAAATATATTAAATACAAGGAAATCAACGTGATAATAATAAATACTAGACCTATTGAGTGTATATGTATGCGTATCGGAAGGAAAATCGGGTTGAAAATTTGCTGAACTGCTGCTAGCAGCCCACGCCTGATGTGCGCTCGAGTGCAAAAAGCAGTGGCGCAAGCAAACGGCCACGCAGCCTCCCCGCCTGCTGAGCGCTCGAGTGGCTCTCGAGCTGTAAAATCCAGTAGCTCCCCCGCCCGTTGAGCACCTTTGCGTGCTCGAGCGTGAGCCGACAGTGAGGCCGCCCTCGTGCGTGAGCCGGTAGCGAGGCCACCCTCGAGCGCGAGCCGGCAGTGATGCCGAGCTCGTCGCTAGCTCACCCGCCACTCGAGCGCCCTGACTGGTTTAAAAACGCGACCTACTTCATGTTTCTTCCACTTTTTCATTTTTCAGAAGGTTTTTGGAGAAGAGGAGAGAGAAAGAGCACCAATTTTAGAGAGAGAGAGAAGGAGTTCTACCCGTAGAGTCCGAATCCGCCCAGGAGCTAGTTACAAAAGGAAAGCACGCGTCGAGGCAATTGTTCTCATACCCACTAACTTTCCTCTTTCGATGCTTTTCGATTATTGTCAGGTAGTTTCATCTTGATACCCGCCCGAGCCATGGAAAATGTGATACCCATGACTTGAGACCAAGACTTATGTAATTTTTTGTCCGATTTACTCACTGATCCGACCGGTGGAGTATCGTCAAACCCTAACCAATGGGAAATTATGGGTTTCCCATTTTCGGCCCTCGTTTCATTAAATTGACCCCAAAATGTGAATCCCCACGTCCAAAATGTGTATATACATCGGCCGCGTGATCGATTTTGCACGTCTCAACAAGTTCACAGCGTCCGAGCCCTCTAAATGGGCGCCAGCACTATTCACCCAATACATAAAGTGGAAACTGCATGTTTTTACCTTCATAAAATGTTGAATTGACTCTAGAATATGAATCCCCGCATCCCAAAAGTATGTACGTGTTGACCGGATGACCGATTCCGTAAAATTTGACCCGTTTGCGGCGTCCGAGCCCTCTAAAAGTGGCCTTACAATATTCCTCCGAAATTGGAAGGTAAGTATACATGCTTTAGCTCTCTTCAATTGTGATGGAACGTATGAATGAATATTATGTTAAATCGTACGCTCTAAAATGTGTAATTGTGCACCGGGAGCGAGGGGAATGTGTCCCGGGGGCTTCTAAGGTGGTGCTTGACCCACGGAGGTAAGTGTAATCAAGCTCTCTTACGAGTTGAAAGATCTAAGCTCCAAATGAAAGAAAGGAACCGAATGAGTAAAGGAAAGGGAATCCATAAAATGTGAAGTGATGGATTTGGTCTCCCGGTTGGAGATATGTGATGGGAATGTGATTTCCCGGGTTGAGAATATGTATGGCAATGGTGGATTCCCCTTCACGGATTGAGACTAATCTTGAAAGTAGGACCACAAATCATAGGGGTAGTATCCTTTAGCTTACCGTGTATACTACGGTGGGAACCCAAGGAATACTACGGCCGCTCTTGGGGGGGTGGTGTGTAGGGTACGCTTTAGGATGCTGCTGTGAAAGAACGTGGATTGCCCTGGTGTCCTGGGGATATGGGGCGATTGAGATGGCCGAGTGCTGCAGGCCTAAAATGTAGCTGATGGTCGAGTACTGCAGACCTAAAATATAGCCGATGGTCGAGTGCTACAGACCTAAAATGTAGCCGGCCTTAGAATGTGTGGCAGACACATTCCTTTCCTTGTCCTCTCACATTGTTGGTTAGTACAACCTACTAGCCCAGATTCGCAAAGATTTATGAAAGTAATGAAAGTGAATGAACGTAACTAGAACAAACTTGTGAACTAAATGATTCCCGATCCTCCCTCTCCTCACATGCTTTCTTATCCAAGTTATATGATTTTTCCGACCCAGTTACTATCATTCATGTATACTGTTGTAGTTAGTGGTGTATGATTTTATTTGTTAGGTTGTATGCTCACCCTTGCTATATATATGTGTTTTTCAGATAAGAACACACTGATGCCCGACGAGTCAGAGTAGATCATAGAGGTGCGATAGACAGCTAGTATTGCAGCGGGGCACATGACTTAGCTGTTTTTGTATATGAAACAGGCATTTTAGCCATATTTTGTAAACTGTGTAAAACATGTATGGTGATGATATATGATGTTTGGCATGGATGAATGATGAATTAGTTTTGCTGTATATTGTGGTTTCTTTATGCTTCTCCAGGTTCTTCTTATTGTGGTTATGACCGAGGTTCCTAGTTGGCATCCTTTCCCACCGGCATTATACTGGAGTTATGATGTCGGCGCCGTCTCGGCTGATACGGTGATTAGATCCTGTGTAAAATATTGAGCAATAAGATTTGTAGTATTG
>JAOVVI020007637.1:0-14734 GCA_028571085.2 Nepenthes alata
CCTTTCAGAAGGTTGACATCCTGCCTCGCCACCTAAGGAAGGCAGCAAAAGCCCACGGCTATAAAAGGCCCTGAAAACGCACTCCATGGACACGCTCTCTAGCATATTCAAACCTGCATAAGCTTTCTAGCTCTTAAGTGTCCAATAACTCTGCCCTCTCTTCCGCTACTAGTTCCCAGCTTACTCAGTAAATAGAGAGGCCGCTTTCAACGAGCACTTTATGACTAAAGCCACTCTCAACGAGTGCACTTCCGATTCTTACTCTCAAATCCCTCTTATTGCATTCATTCTAGCATATTCTGTTTTTTACCTTCTTTTTCTTGGAAGACAATTTACTGATTTGAGCGTCGGAGAATAAACCGGTGAGCGAGTCCCACCGTTTTCTTTTGATTTTTCATCGTTTGATGTGGTGTGTAGGATTTCAGACGCACAGGACGATGACAGGATGCAATGGAGCAGCTGAGCCCGAATCAGTCCAAAACTTGAATTCTGGACGCATCAATACTAAAATTTGAGAACAATTAATTACATAATTTGATCGAACGAAGAATTTTTAAAAAATTAGTTTCAAAAAAATAATTTTTCTAGAAATGCATAATCTGAAAAAAAATTATGGATAAATAATTCATATTGTTCAGAAAACAATGACAAGAAAAATAAACATATATAAAAAATTAACAACAATAATAAGAGTCTCAACATCATAAATCAAGAATAATAAAATTCAAGAACAAATAATTAACAACATCATAACTTGACAATCAAGTAGTCTTAAGAAAGGAATTAAACAAATTCGAAAACAAAAACAGCATTCAACATAAAATATGTAAATTAAGCTTTTATAATATAAATCTATAAATTCTAAATATAAATTTGATTAGATCTTGAAATTTTACCTTGGATATAATTTTAGGGTTTCACTCTTAGATCTCATTTTTTAGCATGAAATTTGTAAGATATTTGCTGGAAATACTATATATTAGATCAATCAACAAATATTGTGAAAAATGTATCAAAAACAATAAATTTACCTTTTTCCTTTCTCAACCAATTTCAATAATAATTTTAAATTTACCACAAAATCTAAGAATTTGAAAATGAGAAATATTTAAAATTATAAGATTTAGGTGTATACATGAGTAATTTGTTTTTTAATTTGAAGAAAGAAAGTAATGAGAGATTTTATGCTCTCAGTCGCCCCTTTTATTAGGTTCATGCATAGCAAACTCGTATATGTAGCTGTCTTTTCAAGTGCCTTCTGGTGCAATAAAATGTGTATTCTCACATGTTGTGTTGCCTCAAGTAAAGATGGAAAATTGGATTGGGCTAATGGGTGATAAAACAATGGGAAATGATAGTATTGGGATGTGTCACTCCCTTGTGGGTCACATGTCTTTTGTACATAACTTTTTCTATGTTGGAGATGATCCACACATGACACATGCAATATGGACACGTTTGTGAAGAACAGATAGCCTATACCTAATGCACGTATATGGGCCTGACTGGCGCACGTGCGTGAAAAATCAATATAGAACACTCTTGATGCACTCATAAAGGTCACATGTGTGTGGAATTTGTTTAAAAACGTTTTCTTTGTTGCATTTGAATGCCAACTTTAGGTGTTCTACTACCAACTTATAGTGTTTGAATGCCAACATCCGCGTTCGGACACCAACCTCCAATATTCAAATTCCAGACATATTTTTAAGTTAGTTTTGATCTAATTTAAGAGTATCTTGGTGAATTATCCAAAAACACGGGAGTTCAATGAATTGAAAGAGGGTGGGAAGAAAAGGAGTAGATTTTCAGCCATTGCTTTGGCATTTGATCTTATTTCTTTCTTCATAATCCTGGGTATGTGTCCTAGTCTATGTTTAAGAATATTTGTATTAATGATTTCTTTCCATTTTCTTTAGTTGTAATTTTTTCTTGGTTTGCCATTTTTGTGGTAAATTCAAAGGTGTTCTTGAGGAATTTTTTGGTAATCAACTTATATTAAAAGTTGTTTTTACCCTTTGATTATAAAGGTTTTCATGAAATTTGTGTTCTTCATTTTAATTTTGTGATTAGCTCTTATTATTTCGCTTCCTCAAGAATTTAGACAAGGGGTATAGAAATTATTTCTTGTAGAGATCTATTCTTGATTTTGTGTTTGGCAAAGTTTCGAAGGTCCATTCCCTTGATTTTGTGTTTGGCAAAGTTTCGAAGGTCCATTCCCAACAAGTGGTATTAGAGCCAGCAGGTTTCTTGCTTAGAGCATATATAAGATGATCTGCCTAAATGAAACAAACTTTGATATTTGGAGGAGTAAGATAAAAGATCGATTGTTTGTTAAAATAATGCATTTTTTGGTGTCTTTTACTTAGAGGCAAAATCCAAAACTGAAGAGGAATGAACTAATGAGTACAAACAAGTTTGTGGGTATATTAAATAATTTGTTGATAACAACGTATACAATCACATGTAGAATGAGAAACATGCTCAAACCTTGTGGGATAAACTCAAAGTTATTATTTGCTTCAAATACTGGTAACGACAAATTGTACTGATTCATGAAATTGGTGCAAATAGAGTAAAGAGAAGGAAATGATTCCACTTTTGACTGTTTGAATGCGTTCCAAGGTAGCAATGATCTACTTCCAGTATGGGCATAAGATTTGACGATGAGTTGATTGATTTGTGGCTGCTAACAACTTTATGAGATTCTTGAGAGATTCTTTGGATCTCAATTATCAACTCTGCTCTAAACGATGTTGTGACACTGGATGTGGCTAAGGGTGTAGTTCTTGAATGAAGAAATGAGGAGGAAATCTCAAGGTTCTTCGTCTTCACAACCTAAGGCGCTGTTCTCCGAAAATTACGGAAGAAGTAAGGGCAAGGGATCCAAGTCTTGAGACAAAAGCTGTAGCAAGTCAAAGTCAAGTTATTAGAACCGCGAATGCCATTACTGTGACAAGAAGGGTCACATTAATAAGGATTGCTACAAGTGGTAGCGTGAAATAAAGATGTTGGTGATAAGAAGGAAGAAAAGGCTCGTGATGATAAGCAACTTCCCATTCTAATCAACTTGATCTTCACGTTGTTTGCGAAGATGTGTTCAACTTTGTTAGCCATGAGACAAATTGAGTGATAGACAGTATTGCATTACTCCATGTTACATCTAGGATGGAATTCTGCACGTCTTATACTCTGTTGGTAACTTTGGGTACTAAAGATGGACATTGACTGCTTGTCACGTATTGTCGGTTGCAGTGATGTTTGTTTGGTGACTGACATTGGCACGAGGTTTATCTTGAGTGATGTTTGATACGTTATGAATATATGGCTGATCTTATTTTGGTTAGAAAGTTTGATGAAGAAGGCATTTGCAATACTTTCCAATAGGGTTCTTAGAAACTAACTAAAGGTTCTCTAGTGATGGCTCGTGGGAAAAAATTATCTAACTTGCATGCATTACAATCTTCATTCTTTAATAAAGTTGCAAACACGATCAATGAAAGTGAGTCTATGGAATATTGGCACAAAATACTTAGTCACATGATTGAGAAGGGGCTCAATTGTGTTATGAAAAAGAGTCTTGTTGTGGAAGTGGAGGTAAAGCTAAAGACATGTTTTTATTGCATGGCTAGAAAACAACAAAGAGTTTCCTTTTATAGAAATTTTTTTTCTAAGAAATCGGATCTTTTTGGGCTTATACACATTGATATATGTGGTCCTTTAAATGTAAAGCTCTTGGCGAAGCACTTTATTAAATTGCATTTATTGATAATTGTTCAATGAAGTTATGGATATAAACTTTGAAGTCAAATAATCAAGCCCTTGATGTTTTCAAGGAATCCCATACCTTAATTGAAAGACAAAAGGGGAAGAAGCTAGAGTGTGTCCGATGTCACAGCCAAATAGCGTAGATGAAAGAATGAACCGAACGTTATTTAAGAGAGTTCAATGTGTACTTTCGGATATAAGATGCCCAATTCTTTCTAGGGGAAGCCTTAAATGGTGTGACACATGTCATCAAACTCTCACTGATTGTTCCTTTAAACAGTAAAGTTCCTGTCAAAGTCTAGCACGAGAATGAGGTGTCTTATTATCACTTGCATGTATTTAGTTGCAAGTCTTTTGTCCACATTCCTAAGGATAAAAGGTCTAAACTTGTTGTAAATCATGACAATGCATTTATCTCAATTATAAAAAAGACAAGTTTGGCTATCGATTTTATGATCCGGTGTAAAAAAATTTTGTTAGATCAAGAGATGATGTGTTCATTGAGAATGTGACTATTGAAGACATTGGCAAGATTGAGAAGGCCCCTTCTCACAGCAACAGTCATCTATGTGGTATGGATCGGATACCACTGACACTATCATCAATCCATGTTGACAATTGCGTTCCATATGATCTCGGAGCTAATGGAGACCGTGTTGTTCTTACCTTTGATGATGTTGAAGATGTTCATGATGGAGTCCACAATGATGTTCATATTGACATTCCTAAGCCTATACCTGCTGTTGCTCTTCGGCGATCTATAAGAAATCGATATCCTTTCACACGTTTATCATGTGAAGAGTATGTGTTACTTACCGATAGCGAACCAAATGCTATGGAGACGCTATGGAGGATGATCACAAGGAGTGGATTGAAGCCATGCAAATCAAGAAGTTTTTGCATGAAAAACAAACATTTGATGTGATGAAATTGCTTGAGGGCAAGACAGCACTCAAGAACAAATGGCAGTTTAGATTGAAATCCAAAGAGAATAATCTATAACCAAGATACAAGGTGAGATTAATTATGAAGGGATTTAATCAAAGAAAGGGCATCAATTTTGATGAGATTTTCTCTCTTATAGTGAAGACATTTTCCATTCAAGTTGTCCTCAGATTAGCTGTGTCTAAACTTTGAAGTGGGGGCAACTAGACGTGCGAACAATGTTCTTCCACAGTAATCTTGATAAGAAAATTTACAAAAAGTAACCTAATGGATTCAAGGTTAAGGGGGAGCATATGGTATGCCACTTGAAAAGGAGCATTTGTGGACTAAAGCAAACCCGTAGACAATGGTATAAAAACTTCGAGCCTGTTATGTGAAGCAATACTAATTAAAGGCTATTTCAGACTATTGTGCTTTCATACAAAGGTTATTAGAAGGGGATTTTATTATCCTTCTACTCTATGTTGATAATATACTCATTGTTGGGTAATATGCATCCTAGATTGTGAGCTAAAGAAGCAATTGAGCAAGTCTTTTGCTAAAAAAGACTTATGGTAGGTTTGGTTGCTGGAATGAAATAAGGTGGGAATAAAATAGTTATTCTCAGGGAATAGAATTGAAATTATTATTCCTATGTTTGGTTGTTGGAATAGAATAAGATGAAAATTAATATTCTATTATTTGGTTTGTAAAATAGTACGAGAAATAATGTAGGAATAGTGATAATAACAATAACAATAATAATAATAATAATAATAATACGTAATAATAATAATAATTACAAATAAATTGTAACCAAATAGAGGAATATCTATTCACAGGGAATAAAAAGGGAATAGAATTTCTATTCATTCCAATCAAGCGTAAGGTTAGGACTAGCAAAGAAAATTTTTGGCATAAGAATTTTTCTTGACTTGAAGGATAAGGTATTAGATATTTCAATAGAGCTATGTTGAAAAGGTGTTTCAAAAATTCAATATGAAGAAATCCAAACTGATTAGTACTCCTCTTGCCAATTACTTAAAATTAAGCACCTGACAAAGTCTTTCTATGAATGAAGAGAATGATAACATGAAATGAGTTCCTTATGTTTTGGCGGTGAGTAGCTTGATGTATGCAATGGTTTGTATGAGGCTGGATATTGCTAATGTAATTGGTATTGTTAGCAGATTCCTTTTAAATCCAAAAAAGGAGCATTAGTTCACCATGAAGTAGATTCTCAAGTATGTAACAACAAGCCTGTTTTGGTTGGGTTTACTAGCGCTGAGATGGAAGGCAACAACGATTTTCAGAAGTCAGCATTAGGACTTCTGATCAAGGTTTCCGGAGGAACCACATTTTGGCAATCCAATTTATATTTAGTGGTAACTTCAAAGGTGTTTTTGAGGGATTTTGTTGTAATCAACTTATTTATGTTTCGAAGGTGTTTTTGAGGGATTTTGTTGCAATCAGCTTATTTATGTTATAAGTGATTTTTACCCTTTGATTATAGGAGTTTCCACAAAATTCGTGTATTCCTCATTTTGATTTTGTAATTGCCTCTCATTATTTCACTTCCTTAAGAATTCAAGCAAAGGGTTTATAAATTATTCTATGTAAAGATCTGTTCTCAATTTCATATTCAACATAGCTTCAATAATCCATTCCCAACGGTAAGTTTGTTTTTGTTATTGTCCAGTCTTACAAAATCTGGGCTTGGTGTAAAAGAGGTAGGAAGTGATGAACAGCTAAGAATCTGTACCCTGTAAGCCAAAATATTTCTGAGTGAATTCTGGATGTGGAGATTTTGTGGAAAAAAAAATTGATTGCTCTTGTGCTGTTATTTACTGTTCTGCTGTGGAAGATGTTTGTGCTGTTGAGACTCTAAACAATAACATGTCACAACAGATTCTAAGGCCAGCTACTTACTGGGTGCAGGTGATAGATACTTGAAACCGTGGATCATTCCCAATCCAGAAGTCATGTTCATCACCCGGGCAAAGGAAGATGAGTGCCTCATTTTGGCTAGCGATGGCTTATGGGATGTGATGACAAATGAAGAAGTGTGTGAGACAGCCAGAAAACGGATACTCATGTGGCACAAGAAGAACGATGTCAAACTCCCTTTGGAAAGGGGTATAGGAATTGATCCTGCTGCTCAAGCAGCTGCCGATTGCCTCTCTAACCGTGCCCTTCAGAAGGGTACAAAGGACAACATTACCGTAATTGTGGTCGATCTGAAAGCTCAAAGGAAATTTAAGACCAAACGTAAAACCATGAATTGAGAAGATATTCCGGGTAGTCTTTTGATCTCAGCTCAAAGGAAATTTAAGAACAAATGTTCTGCCTTTCAATATAGTCTTAGCCCCACTATTTTTCACCCAAGCTTCTATAAATTCAGTCAGAAAAGCAGCCTGTATGTAAAAATTAATGCATGTGCTGTTCTGCAACTCTAGATTGTTTCCTCAAAATTCTGCTGTATATATTGCCATCTGTAGGAGGAATAGGAAATGGGTGATCTTATGAACCACTAATTCATGAATCATCATTGTATTCCTTGTGTCTCTGTGAATATTCTCAGGCATTTCAATGTTGGGAAATTCATGTTTGGCAGAGTCAAGCTTTACTTGCAATGTTGTTCGAACAAACTCTTTCTTATTCTTGCATTTGAAAGTGTCTTTGGAGCAACAGTCACCCAGTGGCTATCCAGATGAAGCTCTTATTTGATTCATAGGTACGTTTGCCCTTTTTCAGTTAAATTACTGATTTATAATGTTCATGGCCATTTTCATTTTTCAGTTGCTGTTCAGATGAATGCTCTAATTCAACTGGGAATGCCAATTTGTATTACAATATGGCTCTCGTGGTAGTTCATCCAGTGGAAGTAATAGATGAGTAGTCATCATTCTAGGTCAGTTGTTCTCAATTTAATGGGGTAAATCGGGATAAGGCTTAACAAGTCAGAAATCATGTCATTTTTATAGTAAACTGTAATTTTATTTCTTCTAGTGATGACATATGAATGTCCAAAGCTGTCGGGTGTGTCACGCAGTGGTCAATTTCAATGGCCAATAGCCAACTCTAGATAGCCTAGCCAGTTGAGACATAGACATTAGGCTGGGGACATCCTATGGTTCTAGCTTAGAATGTAGCTTAGGATGTTCTGTCATTTGGCTAAGAGTTATCATTTCCCATTGGGGAAGCCATACGTGAAGAGATACTATAGGCAAAATTTTTGAGTCTTATAAATTCGCGTCTTGATTTTTCCAGCTTGGTTTAATTTGATGCAGTGGAACCTAATAACTTGCAAATAACTCAAACAAACACAGTTAATTATTGAGTTTAGATCTATCTTATGCTTTCAAACTTGCCTTTGCTTGTCATTAACGTAAAACATTTCCTCTGCACATTTATTAAACTTCCTAAAGTTCTTACTATTGCCCTTTCTACTGCAGATACATTTGATATCCAGTTTATGATTTCTTTCTTTGGCCTTCATTGCTGATCACCTATGCAGGTTATTTTTTCTTTTCTTTTTTGTAGCATCTGTTTTACAAAGTGAACCACTTTCTCAAGGCCATCTACTCGACAAGATTACTGAGCACAACATCTCTGACAAGGCTACCTATATGTGATCTTTATTGTATATTGAATTACGTTTTGAAGTGTCAGGCCGAGAGGGAGGGATTTGGCCGTTTAGGGGTGGAAAATGAATTGTCTTTTTTCGGGTTTAGAGTTTGGAAGATTTCAGGGTATGGGGGTTACTAATGAAAGCGCTGTAAGGAGTGAAAATGGGTGGTGGGAGATCTAGGGGCCATGACTGTTGACAAGGAGAACTGGTGCAGAGTAGGGATGACATTTGTGTTGTCACTCTCGTGCTTAAACAATCATGCTTCACTGCGTCATCTCCTAAAAGCATCAAACAGAGGGTGAAAGTACATGCATTTGTCATACTATTGAGAAAAAGGCTAATAACTACATCTTGTTATCGAACTATCATCTTTAATAACTTTGAGTAAAGTGATGACATGAAGTGTACCTAAATCACCCGTGGCAAAATTACCCGATAATGTTGACTTATTTCAAATCAGTTTTAAAAATTAACATGTCTTTTACATTTAAACAAATAATGAAATTTTTCGTTGCCATAGAACGCCTGTCTGGTTTATTTATTTTGTACTCACGGGAATAACACATCATAATTCTAAACCCATTAGGAAAAAAAAGAAGTATAAATATGAGCCAAAAAGCAAAGATTGACAAATCTGTTTTTCAATTCTCGTTCAACGCAGTTTTTCCCTCAACAATGAAGATCACTTATTTGGTACAAAAATCAAGTTGAAAAAAATCTGGAATATTTGTTAAATTTGCTAAACATTCATAAAATAGCTATGAATCTCAAGCCCTTTGACTGAGATACCAAGCCTTTAAGTTAATGCAATCACTGAACAATAGTTCCATTATAAACATCTGCTAGCTCTTGTTGTAGCTTCTCAATCTCTGCTGCAGCGCTCAGTCTTTCCTCTTCACTGGCAGAATTTAACTTCATTTGCCACAACGTTAGCTCTCTGTTTATCCTTTTCACCTTTATCATCAACCACCAAATTTGCCAGGAAAATTGTGAATGGATGCCCAGACAGAGTGAGAGAAAGAGAGAGGGGGGGAGAGAGAGCGCTTACTGTTCTATAAGGCCATCGCTTTAAGCGTTCATGCACTTTGTTTTTCACGGTGGTTTCACAGAGTTCCAATAGAGTTGCTGCGTCCTGTAATCGAAGATGAAAACAATTGGCAATCTCTTCCCACGACAGGTGTTTTGCTCTTGTTCTCTGCTCTACGGCCGGCACAGCACGAAAAGAAAAAAAATGGTCAATATAACAAGTTCGGTGAGATAGTGTAACGCCGGTGTAAATCTAGCGAGTAGACGACTCAAATTTCTGCTTATGAAATTCTAACCTGCTCTGCATAGCTCCTAGACCTTCTTTCTGCATTGTTTGCTTCAGCCACGGGTACAATTTCACCGCCATTACTGCCCTCTGCTTGATTTTGCGTCACCAGAGGATACTCTGCACTAGTACTGCCCGTTTCCTCATTTCTGGTCGCCGGAGGATTTGCTGCACCGGAGGATATACCCAGCTCAGCTTGGTTTACAATCGCCGGACGGTTTGCTGCACCGGAGTATTTACTCTGTTGAGTTTGTTTTCCGAGCACCGGAGGAATTGCAATTTCCCCACAATGACTGCCCTCGGCTTGGTTTCCCGTCACCGGAGGATTTGATGGAAGGTCACCGGTGTCCTGTTGCAGAGGTTGAAGGGCTAATAAGTAATTGTCGACTTCCGGTAGGTGATTGTCATTGCCGTCTCCTGCTGCATAATTACTGGCCACTGCCTGGCATGTTTGCTCTTCACCTGCATAATTGTAACAGCCAAGTCTCCTATTCACTCAACGATAAAAATTACAAATTAGGTAGACAATATATAAAAATAAAATAATTATTTAAATCATTTAATATATTTATAATTAATTATTTATTTACGTTGGTTATTAATCTTTCTAAGGGTCTATCGGCTTATTTTATAGATTTAACTATGGGTATTTATAAAATAATTAAATTACTCTTATTAATCTCTATTTAATCAAGATTCATTTTTTAACTTCATTTTCACAAATATTACCACACCACACAATTTCTATATGCTAAAAATACTAATGGTATTTTCTCTGTC
This sequence comes from Nepenthes alata, assembly GCA_028571085.2. Classification (NCBI taxonomy): domain Eukaryota; kingdom Viridiplantae; phylum Streptophyta; class Magnoliopsida; order Caryophyllales; family Nepenthaceae; genus Nepenthes; species Nepenthes alata. The sequence goes on from JAOVVI020007637.1 coordinate 10,416, forward strand.
ACCCACATTTTATGTTGTTGCTAGTTATGTTATTTTGAAAATTGACAGCTTTATCTCGCTTTCAACCGGTCTTCTAGCCATTGATGGTCTGAAGAGAAGTCTCAAAACCTGAATTTCTGCGGCCATCAGCAATGGTAGGAAGAAAGCTGCCAAAAGGGTCCACTGCTGCTGCAGAAGGGCGATGATCGTCAACCCAGTCGAACCCTACGCACACAGCTTCGTAGAAGAAGGAGAGGGTATCTGGTAATAAAATGTAGCCACTGAGCCTGCGCTCCTGCAAGTAGTTCTTCAAGAAGTTCTTCACACCCTCATAGCTTTCCCTGCAAAAACTATTCTTTTGTATACATGTCAATTACGAAACAGATTACAACCATTTGCAATAGACATAACATCAAATTGATCGACTATATAGGATACAGAGATTTGTCCTACGTTTTACATTATTTGAACAGAGGATAAATTTTGAGTAGAGTATTTATCGTTCAAGCTTATTTTGTGAAAAAATGAGTTGGGTTTGAGTCTCATTTTAATCTGTCAGATAAGTGAGTTGAGTTTATGCTTGTTAATATTTTGATTTTTCCTATGAAAGCTAGTTTTAAATGAGTCAATTATGACTATTGATAATATGCTCATTTTTTATGATGGGGATCCTCTAAATTATTGATAATATAATTTGGTTACTTTTATCAATGAAATAATGTCAATTTATTAAGTCATAGGAAATATTAGATAATGACCATTACATATTAAATGAATGATATGTTACTCAATTCCACATTATGCCAAAAAAAAAAAACAAACCAAATTATAATTCTTAGATTTCTACATAAAATTATTAAGTGCTTTCATTAAAAAAATATATAATCTCAAGAAGTTAATTCAAATTTCCTTAGTATATATTTTAGAATTTATAAGTTTATGAACACTGTTTCTATCTTCAAAATTATTTAAAAGTTTATATGTAAGTTGAAAAACTCATTTTCAATCAATGAAAAATTCTGAAAAATTATCAACCGCACGTTTATCGAGATTAATCACCAACTATATTATTCTGAAATAATAATGGGTGATTTTGTCGTATTAAGTAATGAAAACCATAATCTTGGGCTACTCACTCAAACATTTGGATGTCTCGGCTTTCGGGACCATAGCTCTGCAGAATACCATGAGAGATCAAACCTATCCTTCCATGGATCTCAAACTTCAAAGTATTCATTCCTACAGCATGACAGAAACAAAATAATGATAATAATAATAAGAAGAAGATGAACAGAATTTTTCTCTCTCAAAATTTTCTTTGATCCAGACAGTGAATTAAAGACACGAATCGACCCTTTACAGTGAATGCAGATGATAATCATCTGTTACTATCCCAAAAGATATTCTCAGTTTTCTTTCTGTAATGTTTGATGTTGGACTTTAAGTAACATTCAGTAGAAGAAAATTCATTCATTATGATTACCATTAGTGTGAATAATTTCTCTAAGAACTTGACAGCAACTACAACTATATGGAATAGAAGGCGGAGGCCATTCCTGCAATTCCCTCGGACTCCCAAAATTGTAAGTCTGCTGCGCTCTGTCTCCTCCATCAAAAGGCCCTGTTAATTGCGAAGCATGTCGATTTGTCTGATTATTATTATTATTATTATTATTATTACTACCATCAAGAATTTCCGAAAACCATGGTTCGTTTACTTCATTCCAGGGATCGGCAAAATCTGTAATATCGTTATCACTCAAAAGTAAATGTTGAAGAAAATCGCTTTCTGGAGGAGAATGGACAAGTGGCAGATCATCATCATGAGAACTAGCCGCTGGGTCTCCCATCTATCCTTTTGGGTGGCGGCGATGGGGCATTGACCGGCGGAGACAAAAAAGCGCCGCCGTAGGGAGCGTCTGTTGGAGGAGCGGGCAATCCAGTCTCAAGCACCGGGTTGGTGCTTGGGACAGACCAGTGCGAGCGAGGGAGAGTTATCAGAGGAAGGCCTTCGCAGGGAAACAGTGGGAAAAGAAGATGGCGGCACGGGCAGTTATTGACCGTTACAAACAACGGATTTTTTGAAACTTTAATTTCCTTTTGTTATTATTATTATTATTTTTTGTCGGCGAGATCATTGGAACTCCCGGATGCATATAAATAAATTGAATACACAAATTTTTAAATATAAAAAAAGTCAAAATAAATGATCAAAACATTCTTAAAAATAAGAATTTTTTGGTATATTTAATCTATAATTTTTTTACAAAAAATTAGGGACATTTATGATTTGACTTAAAAAGTTATTGAAGTAATTAAAATGAGAAATACATTATGAATAATATTTTTAAAAAATATTATAAAATAAGACAAATTAATTAAAAATCATTAAAATAATTCGAGCATAATTAAAAAAGCATAATTCTAAGGATTCTATCGCGAGTACTACTCTCTCTTGGCTTACTTTTGCGTCAGACTTCACTATTTCTGATTGAATGATTTTCTCGATCTCTATCTCCTCACATTTATCTCTCCCTCTCTCTCTCTCTCTCTCTTTTTTTTCTGCTACTCAGTTTCAGAACGGCGACCGGCAGTGACGGGCAATGGCGTCGCTAGGATTAATGCAGGTTGAAAAGACGGGAGAGGCATGGTGGTGATGGAGGTGGCTGGTGGCGGTGATGGAGGACGGCAGCTGCGGCGACGGGGATAGAAAGATAAATGCAAAATACAGATGTTACTTACATCAACCTAATTGTCAAGTACAAAAAATTCAATAACATCAAATCTAGGAATAATGACAACTTAAAAACAATAAACTATCTAAAATATGCTTAATTATAAAAGTTTTATAAAATAAGAAGGCTAATATATACTTAATTTTCTTTTATATTCTTCTATGTATTCTGTATTATTTATTTTAATATATTTTCTTATTAGATCTCTTAAATTTATATAAAAAAATCAATCCCCATCTATTATTATTTCTTTCCCATTATGATACGTCCAATTTTAGAAGATTATATCTATGTTTACTAGTACATTTAGCTACTATATTAGGATTTAAGATAGTTAAATTTTATAATATTTAAACCATATTTGTATTTATATTGTCGCTATTTAGTCCATAACGAACTAAAAGCCTTTCGTAACAACGACCATTATTTCTTTCTTAAGCTCTTTTTGCATGTATGCGCACGCGTGTGTTCTGTCCATTTACAGATAAAGGTATACAAATCCTGCCTTGCACTAAAACATGCTCTGAATGACAACGAAACGTCGGTGAAGCAGTTGGACAAACTCGTGACTGCACTCCTCGTCATCTCCTCGCAGCTCGTGGTGGCAGCTTTCGTATTCAAAACATTTTCAGGACCATGTTCGAATCAATTGTATTTGTATTTTTAGTAATTGTTAATATTATTTCTGTTGTGTACTATAAATTCGGATTGTCCTACGGATTGAAAGTCATATATTGAATCTTCGTGTTGGTCGATCTGACGCGGATTCGGTTTCCATAACCTCAAACCTGAACCTGTGCAATACAATTGAAAACGAAAGATCGGAGGACGGCGAAAATTGCTCTCACCGTAAATCCTCCGACGCTCAAGTCAAATATATTTTCAATAGTATCAAAAGATGCATTGAGGATGCCTGTGCGGTGGATTAAGCGTGGATGCACCATGTTGATGAATGGCTTAGAGGTGTCTTAAATTTGATCCATATTGAGGGGTTTCTTAAAAATATGAAAGATAGGCTTTCTGGAATAGAAAGAATTCTCTTGAAAAATGATAATCCTTTTGAGACGGATGACTAGCATCTTCAGATCATGTCTTATGGCCGGAGTGGATGGTTCCTTTTCTCCCTTTTCTTCTTTGCCTCTTTGGTTGTTTCGGCCATTCCCCCTTTTCTGGATTTTTCCTCTTCAGCCGTTTCAGCCGTTTTTCTCACTCTGGTCCTTTTTTCTCTACCACCTCCCTTTTCCATAAGAATAAAAGGGATATTTATAGATGAGTAGGACAGTTAGATTATCAGATAGTATAACCACCTTTTGAACCATCTCCGTAGATAATAACAAACGGGTAAGCTACGTATGGCACATGGGCTCGCTTTCTGGGCTAGAATCATTGTACTGTTGGGCCCTCTTTAGGCTGAATCTCATCGGTCATTTTACTTCATATAAACCATCTTATTGGACCGGGTTTACCGAATCCATCACTAGCCCCCCATGTCAGATGGTTTAAATTTTTTAACCCCCGATAAATGTTTGATGGGATGCTGTCTGTGTGGCTTTTTTTGGCTGACCATCTTTAAAAAATCTAATTTTTAGAATCAGACTTCTTTTG
>JAOVVI020007639.1:0-14734 GCA_028571085.2 Nepenthes alata
GATTTGCCCAATCCTTGTAAATCTTGCCATCCTGGCACTTTTGGCTCAACAGGCCACTCTTGCCAACTTCAGTCGGTCAACACTGTTGACCAGAATTCACAGCCGGCCATTTGTCTTCCGCCGGTTAACCTCCGTTGGCCGATCAGTGTTCTCCGAACTTTCATTCTGCTAAATGAACTTCGTTATTTGTTCTCTGAAAATTTTCAAATGACAAATTAGTTTGTTAGGTTACCCACGAGGGAGTGACCAGATCGAACTGGTTAGGCTTGCGCTATTAAAATATGGATGTATCAATATGCCCAAGGATGGCTCTGTCTCTTACTACACATTCACATATGATTGTTTTCATTATTATCATGTTATCTCCTTACGAGTTTAAATAAGCGGTTCAAAAATAATCCTTGAAAAGATTAAAACTCGATTTTATGAGTCAAGCTTTGACATTTGGAAGTCAATATTATTTACAATCAGTGGAGGTAAACAGACCATCCAAATAAGAGAGGAGTTACAGTGATTTTAATATAAATCAAAATCATCTAATAGAAAAATGTAAAGAAATATCAAAGATGGAAAATATTAGGAAGTTAAATGGACTGCCTGACATCTTAAGAAATTCTTTAAAATATATGGTAGAGGAAAAAAATTGCTTGACTAATCGAATTGTTCAATAAAATCAAAAATATTGTGAAAATAACAAAGGAGTATTGGACAAGAACATATACGTTGGTATCATTAACTGATGCTTATAAAGACATTCAAAATATATATATATATATGTTTATTGATTTTTGGGTAAGTGACATTATAATAGTTGTCACCATTCACCTTTACTAATTTTAAGTATAACTCAAATTTGTTTCTGTATAACAGACACATTTGAAGATATAACCCAATTATTTATAATATGATTTGATGTGAATTTTGAATTGAGGTTAGTGATGGCTATATGATAGAGTTTATGGATAAGTTTTGTTTTTGATCTATCTCTTTTCTTGACATATATCTCCTTTTGTTCTAAGATTTTTAAAGAGCTTTCAAAGCACAAATTATAGCCACCTCTTAGAGTGAAAGCTCTCATCCTTTATTCATGAAATTTTTTTTAATTTTTTTTTACATAAATTTAATATTTTATTATGTGATTATTTATTATTTTACTTTAACTAATCTCATAAATTCCTAGCAACAAAAATGAAAAAAAAATGTAATGTTGTATCGACTTCAAAAGCTTTAATGAGCTATACAACGAAACAGAGCCCAGAATGATTGAGTTTTTTCAATTGTGATAGGTTTACAACAATTTCTTATTTTAAGAATTTAGTTTTTGCTATAGATATAAATGAACTCACTAGACACATGATGCATCTTTATTAGAAAATTGTGTAGTTGATTAATTTGGTGTCTAGGATAGAAAAATCTGTTAGTATAAAGATTACCATTACTTAATATTTTATATAATTGTGGGACTCAAGGGGTCCAAACATTTTTAGTGACCCACATGAAAATTCTTGTGTATTAGGGCATGTGGGTTGATCATGCGACCAAAAACTTGGTTATTTGCATGTTGACCACGTATATGCGATTGATTGTATGTCTCATCCCCGATGTGCGCTTGTTGCCTGCAAATGTGTGACTAATAGTATATCGTACACTTGATGCATGCTTGAGGTGTGCTTGTGTGTAATGGATAGTATATCTTGCACTTGGTGCATGCCTGTGTGCCCATCAATTAATAGAATGATGCTTGATTCATGCCCAAGTGACGCTCATGTGGTTGTCCACCTAGATAGATTTTTCTGATATATTTTTCTTTACCTAATTTTAATTCTATACATACATACATACATACATATATATAGAAATTCTAGGATTAGGAAAAACAACCATGTACTAGCAAAATCAATTGAGAGAAGTTTTTCAAAAGTTGAGTGATTTGGCCTTTGTGCTAAAGGCTCACTTCCTCGAGAAAATTAAGTTTTCAAATTGAGTGTAGATCCTGCATTTTTGGTATTGGATGATTTGGTAACTGTTCACCATTGTAGTAGTTGGAAAGTCAGAAAATGATTCATATGGAAAGAATGTTTGAGTGTGTTGTGTTTACTACTAGGAGAGCAAATTTTAAGAGTAATTTCAAAAAGGTCACTAGTCTTAGGGTTAGACGGCATTTGATTTAATCTTTCTTCATTTCTAGTCAATGATGTATATGCAAGTATTTGCTCATTTAGTTAACATAATTTTTAACGCATTATTGATTTTAATGTAACTTTATTTTAATCCATAATAATTATCTCTTCACCCTTTCTAGATAATAAAGTGTCTCAATATAAAAATTTTAAATGGTATTAGAGATTAAATTTGATTATTGACCTTTATTTAGAAATGAGCTCAAGTTAGTCATTGTTTTCTTTTCTTTTTTGATGAGAGTAATTACATATATTAGAAGATTTTGATGAGAATATTTTTAAAATCAATTGATGAACGTACCTGAATTAGTACCCAAAGAGGCTGGACCCATCCTAACAACACAAAAAAATAATGTCACCACCTTTAAGGACACCATGTGATGGACTTGAGAAGAATTGATGGACTAGAATTAGAATAGTCATGGTCTCAATGCTATTTTTATACCTATTTTCATTAATGGGTTCAAACAGATGTTCATATGTAAGACAATTATGGGGGCTTGGGATATTCTTGAAGTCGCTGGTAAGATAATAAGAATAGTAAAAAATTTAAAGCTCTAACTGGTAACCTCAAATTTGCAAAAACTAGGATGAGAAAAAAAAATATTCAAATTTTGTTTTTTAAATCTTAAATGCACTCATTTCATATGTTTGGCACAATTGATAGAAAACCTTTTATGAATTTTATGTAAAACTTAGTAATATTATTAACTCGAGTTTCAATCTTGGTGAGAGAAATCTTAAGAGCAAAATTATGAGAAAGGTGACGAGATCTCTCCAGAAGAAATTTAGAACAAAAGTGAATAGGGAAGAGCAAGAACTTTGATAAAATTAATACCGATGTGTTGGTAGGATCTCTCTTAACTTGTAAGTTCACATTGTCCCATGACAAAAAGTATGTTTATGGCTCTACAAATCGTAAAAGAAGATCCCATTGAAGAGTCCGATGATGAATCGTTTAGAGATGAGAATATACCCAATTTGGAAGAGATGGTCTAAATTTCTTTCTGTGCAGACGAAGTGTCGTGGGAGTAAATCTTAGAGATTGAGTTGATTAACAAGAGACCAAAATGCTCTAAAGCAGTCAAAGATAACACTTTCTTTCTCTTTGATTTTTCATCCTCTTTTTGTGATAAGATAGTAAGTATTTATAGGAGCTTAAAAATTATGGATCAGCTCTCCCATAGTGGGATCATAGCTTGTGGCCTAGAAGTTGGGTTGGATGTTGATCATACTATCAGCAACCACCCTTGAGATTTTGGGACGTGCATCATAGTGAGTATTGCCTGTATTAGATTGTGCTGATCATACATAATCAATGGGTGAAGGTTAAGGCACAAAATATTAGTTAGGTGTAGAAAATCGGTGTTATAAATTTGATTCAAGTAAATCAATTTAAATAATTGATTATATTCTAAATATTATTCTTATTAATCCCAAACCTATGTGTGACAACACAATACAAAAATGGGATTAAAAAATGACCAACACACGACTTTATTGGACAATCGTTCTTACAAAATAAATACAATCTATTTTATAATTATCATAAGAGAGGTAAGAATTCAACTAAAATCATAATCAGAAATAATATAATACATAAACTATTTTCGAAATACAATTATAGGTTTATATAGAACCAATTCCAAACATCTAATCATATCAAATACAAATTTACATCATAACAAAATTAAAACTCATCAAATTGGACGAATAGCTGACATATCATGTCTTTACTCCTACAATATATCTGAATTTTTCACTCTAAAAGGATAAAACATAAAATATGAGTATAAAATCTAATAAGCAATATATTTAAATAAAACGAGTCTAATAAATTTAAGAAAATGTCAAATTGATAAATATCCAATCAAGTAATACAATAAATCTATATTGCCGATATAATAAATCTAATAAAAATTTAGGATCCAAAATTTAATGGCAATCTTGTACTTAAATTAAATATCTAAATTGAAAATAAATATCTAAATTAGAAAATATTTTTCATCGGGATGTGTATATATATAAATAGTTATGATTCGAATCGATTCCAATAGGTTGATGTCCAATCCAAGTCCAAGTTCGAATCCAAAGCCGAATTAGTTCATGATCTAGGGTAGAATTCGACAGTTAAATGATCCAATAACGTACGCAAAAGATGAAGCAATATCTCAACAGATAGCTCAGATGTTTAGATCAAAACATATAGTTAAAACTATTTATACGAGACATACTAATACCTATCTGTAGGCAGAATCGACAAATCTCAAATACAAATTTAAATCAAAGTCCAATACAAAGCTAAATAGAAATACAAATCATGTATCAAATTTAAATTTTAATTATTTAAAAACTAACTTCAGGAAAGATTACACATTTCCAATAACCTTATGTCATATCAAATCTAAATTAGGCTAGCATTCTTAGCCACACATGTATTCTATCTCCTATGGATAGGGTTGCTCACTATATTTTACCACTTACGATTTTAGGTGTAATCTTTAAATTTATCAGATATATTAAAACGTATTAATAAGTTAAAAGGTCAAATTAAATCACTTAAATAAAAATGGTCACTATTTCAAACCTTTCTTGCCAACGAAAAGAAATTTTTAAATAATAAATCTTCTCATTAAAAGTTGGTCAGAATATCCAATAATAAATTCAAATATAGTGACCACAATCCGATACATGGATATAAAATCGCATAGCCTATATAGGTTTCATACACATTTTCGTATACACATACTGATATAAATATATATAGTATCCGAAAATTATCTATTTTTTAAAAATAAAAAAACCGACAAATATCAACAGAATTAGAATAAAATCCTCAAATAATAGGTAAAAAGGTCATACGTGCATAATAAAATAAACGAGCTAATTTAAAAGTGCACCCACGGGTTAAAAACCTTCAGATCTGAATAGAGATACATTAGATGCGAAATCAGACAAAAGATAGGGTTAGAAGATACTTGTCTCGACTTTGCACCAAGCAGATTTACCAAAACAACACTTTGAGGTACCCGAATCGTGCGTTTCTTTTTCTACTTCGCACGCGCCCCTTCTCTCTCATCCCTTTCTCTCTCCTACCGCGTCGCACCTCGGCCTCTTTCACGTTTCTCCTTCGCCGACGGCGTCTCCGACACAGGCAACGACGACGACTACTATGGCAGCAAACCCAACAACTGTAACGGCGACATGCAAGCCGGCAATGGCTTTGTCTCTCTTCACTGTACCTCAAGCCCATTTTTTATGATTAAACCGATTTGTTTCAAAATTGGTTTATGCAATCCCGAAATTGACATTCACAAGAAAAATGAAAAGATTTACTTGTTTCAATTTCACCAATTTCCTCCAGCGACGGTGGCGATGGCGACAAAATGGAGGTTGTTTCGTTTCGGCGGTGGTAGTTGTTCTGTTTCGGCTCGTGATTCCTTCTTCTACTTATACCGGCGCACAAAATGGAGGGTAATATTACAAAGAGGGCTTTGTTGGTTTCCAGTTATGGCATTAGCTCCTTTGGCGATGGCGACAATGGTAACCTAACGTCGGCCCTCTCTTTCTCTTCCTTTTTCTCCTCTCTTCTTTCTTCCCTCCTTTCCTCTTCTTCTTTCTTCTCTCTCCTTGGCACCCACCGCCTCTGATTTTCTCCTTATTATTATTATTATTATTATAATATATATATATATATATTTTTTTTTTCTTCTATCTTCCTTTTATTTTATTTCATAACCTAAATTGATACTCGGGCAACTGTACCCACACACATCGGACTCACTTCAGGTATCAGCCCAACTTATCCAAATATTTTTTAAAATTTTATAATATTTAATTAATTTTTACTTTATCTAAATTATTTAAAATCACAATTAATATTAAAATAATTCAAATAGAGATTCGAGATATTACAATTGGTCAACAGTTTGGTTACGCAACATAATATCTTTCAAAAATAAAGAAAGAATTCAAAAAATAAAAAAATAAAAAGAAGAACAATGCTTGAAATTTACTTGGGTTTATTTAATTCTCAAAGACTCTTTAAGGTTTTGTTTCAAAACTTCTTTATTTTTTTCTCTCTCTATTCTCCCATTCTCCCCTTCTCCCATTTTCTTTCTTATCTTCTCTCTTATACCAGTAGAAATTAAAAATTGAGCTAAAAAGTAGTTGAAATTACTTTTATACACAAATTAACAAACATGTACCGATTATGTGTTCATCAGGTATATAGCTATTAATGGGTTGTGCATGTGTCTCATAATGCGTGACCCTATGTGCCTAACTTCTAGAATCAGCAAAGGAGCACATACCATGTATACATTATACACCACTATAACTACAAAGGAATGCATAAGCTTCCTTCTTGTACACCTTGAGCACCACTAAGATTTTTTTTTTATGCACAAGCATGGTTTGTTCACCCATGAGACATTAAATCCAATTGTCCAACACTGAGGATGTTGTTGGACCCTCGATTATCCTTACAACTATTATCATGTAACATTAATCATCAAAAATTGTACTTGAGTCTCATATCAGAGCTCAAATTTAATTTTTTATTCTTTGATTTAATTTGTGAGTCTAAATCAAATGGCATTGAAATTATTTATGACCTTACTTATACGTATATTATTTTGCAATAATGATGATCCCTCCGATTGTTAAAGGAATGTTAGTTTAGTATTGTCACTAAATTAATAACGCATAATATTTTCTTAAATAGTTATGTTATAAGGTAATATAAATATTATTATTAAACATAAATGCCAAAAAAAAAAAACCGTATTTGTAATAATTAAAACAATTTTTTTTTAATTTTTGAAAAGATAATTCATATTAATTTTTAATGCATCCTCAGATTTGAGTTCTTGTACAGGTTAGAGAAATACTCGATCTCTCCATAGCGGGTTGAATTGGAGTTGATTCGATTTTTATTACTTTAAATTTAAATTCTACACAACAGAACGAACGAATAAGAGATTAAATGATTGACGGGACTCACCCTCCGATTTATCCTTCGACGCCCAAGTAAAAAATCTTTCTCAACGGATAAAAAAATATAATGATGTAAGAGAATATATTGATACTTATGAAAGTGGATCAAGTATTTGGGGGTGCTCGACTGAGGGGTGGTTTTGAAATGGAGGGTTGAGCTCTAATAATACGCTTGACTAGGAAGTGGCTTATGCGGTGGAAGATAGAGCTCCGAGGTGTGCTTACCCAGAGACAACTTACAAGGTGGAGAACTGAGCTCTGAAGTGCGCCAGGCAAGGGGTAGCTTATAAGGTGGATGACTGAATTTTGAGTTATATTTGGCCAATTGATTGTGTACGAGGTGGAGAATTAAGCTCTAAGAGTGCGGCCAACCAGGGGCGACTTATGAAGTGGAGGACTGAGTTTTGGGGTGTACCCAACTAGGGGGTGACTTACGAGATGGAGGACTGAGTTTTGTGGTGCAGTAGATCAGGGGAGGCTTACGAGGTTGATGTTTGAGTTCCAAAATGCTCCCGACCAAGGGGTGACTTATGAGGTGAACGATTGAGTTTCGGGGTGCACCGAATTTGGGAACGGCTTACGAAGTTGAGGGCTGAGCTTTGAAGGTATGCCTGACCAAGGGCAGCTTATAAAAATGCAATGGTAAGATAGTGACTGACTAGCCTTTTGGAGCTTGTGAAAGCCTATTGTGGTAACTTCATTTATGGCGTGATTTGTATAATCGCTCCTACTAGTTTGAGCGATGTGGGATTTTAAGTAAGATATCTTGAAAAGATTTATTGGGCTGGAGTTGTGGGATACGTTGTGAGCCTGTTCATTGCCTTTCTCCTTTGACCTATAACCTTTTGGGCAACCTAAGGTTACTTTACTTGGGCATCTGGGGGGCTTGTGCTACTTGGATCTCTAGGGGTATTGTATTTGGCTTGAACACATCCCTTATGGGCTGTCTATCTGCTATAATTTGAATTCTGAGCTGGTTTATAATACTGGATCCATTAACTTAATAAATTATGCAAAATAATTATGGAATTGAAATGGAAAGATGATTGGAAAATAAAAATATATTTCATTATGAAATTGTGTCAAAAGTTTTTCGTAGATCAAAAATATTAGTTCTTATTTTTTTAATACATCTACCTTCATAGTTATAAAGTTATAAAATAATTTTTTATAAAGTTGTAAACATTTTTTTATAATTAGTGAGAAATTTATAAAAATGTATATTTTTTTTGTAAAAGACATTGAAAATTAATAAAATTTTAAAATTTATACTTGAAATATATAATCTAATTTTAAAATCATATTTAACAGATGCCGATATATTAATAAAGAGATTTTATAAAATATTTATTACGATTAATACATAAAATTAACATAGATAGTAAAATTCTAAAACATATTATTGTATATGATTTAAAAACTAATTTTGTTTGCTGCATCCGTAAAATTCCAATTCGCAGGCTTCTTTTAAAATTGTAGAAGCGGTTCGTATTTTTTTCAATCTTTGCCGTTTATCAAGATGTAAATGACTATAGTGTCGTCATATTATAAAAGTTTAAAAATTGTTTAGATTAATAATTTTAAAATAATTAAAATTTAAATATATATTTTTTAATTAATAATTAAAATTTACCCAGCAAACTACCCAACCACCTGGCAATAAATAAGTGAAAAAGAAAAACAGAAAGGTCACCTCACGGTTTGAGCAGCGTTGCTACGTGCGCTCTATATGATATCTGTATAACACGATATCAAAGGAAGATTCGATCTCTCTTGTTAAATTTTTTTGATAGATATATCAAAAATGGATTTGTTCAAAGTTAATAAAGGCCCATAATGAACGGTCAATTCGTTGACGGCCAATTTGTAGAACATGCTCAAAACACTAAAAGGCCCAGGACGGTCAACACTGGAGTTGACCGTCTGCGTACTATAGCATGTGCCCGACCTTGATTTTTTTTACAGTTATGGATCTGGTCCACTTGAACGGACGATCTATCAGACGGCAAGCAATTGCTTTCCCAACTTCTTCTACGATCCCAACTGGCTTCCGAAATAGATATTGACAAAATTGGCGCCCTTCACTTAAGAAAGGCAACAGATTTTTTCAATCTCCTGTTAACTTGGGATTCTAACGGTAAAATATGCAGAAGGAATGTGGACAATTTGGAAAGCCGCTGACCGCCGTGAAAGGAAACTGTCTCGATCTATTTGGCAATCGGTATTAGCTCTGAAAGGCAGGCCAGCCAGAAATCGCGTAAGGGATGACTCATTCCAACGAAGGGAGATCACCTTGTCATCTGTAAATAAGCCTTAGAATTCTCATTCAATGCACGCTAACTTTTACGCACGAAAACTTGGACTCTCTGCTGATACTCAAAAAATCTAGGGCATACAATGTGCTTGTGATAGCCGTTTACTACATTTATCATTCACATTCAAGACGACGGCTTTGCCTCTCTTTTATCTAGAGATCCACTCACACACTCTCTCGCTCTCTCATTCAATTCTCAGTTTCAGTAACCTTTTGATATTTCGAAGGCTGTTTGCTGACTTGAGCGTTCGAGTATTTTCGGTGGAATAACTTTTCGCCGATACACTGACCTTCTGTACGTTTTAGTGGTGTGCATGATTCTAACTTAATTAACAGAGTCGGAACTAGGATAAGCAGATTAGCCCAAATTTATTTAAAATTTGAATCCAGGACGCATCACTTTTATTTTTTAAAAAAATTTCAATTTGGGGGCTTCTTCTCAAATTATAAAAGTTGTCTATAATTTTTTTTAATCTTAACGGTCCATCAAGATATAGATGGCTATAATATAGTGATCTTATAAAGGTTTAAAAATTATTTAGATTAATAATTTTAAAATATTTAAATTATAATTATTTAATTTTAAGTTAGTAATTAAAATTAACTCAAGTAAACTACCCATCACCCGACAAAATATAAGTAAAAAAGAAAAACAGCAGGGTTATATCAAGGTTTTAGTGACGCTATTAAAATTATTGGACGAAGAATTGACCTTCTTCGTTAATTAATTAATTAATTTAATAAATATATATATATTTTTTAATTTTTTATAATAAAAAATAAGAAATAATAAATTTATATCTAATAACTGTGGACAGTCATCGTCCCGTTCGGTCACCTCAAACCCTAAAATGCATGTGTTATTCTGACAGTCGAATTTTTACGCAGTAGATGAAGCATTTCACGTTTAACGTCCAGAACTTGAAAGGAAGAATCGAGACGTTGCTGTCATTTCCGTCAAATCAATAGACTTCGTCGGCATGAGTATATCGACGTACATCGACAATTATTCCGAGCTCCAAATTCCTATTCCACGAAACATATATTTCATGATTATTTTAAATTATTATTTTATTATAAATTTTATAAAAATAATTAAAAAATAATTAAAAAATACATATTTTAGAATTTAAATTAATTTAATATGCTATATATGCCTCCATAAATTATGGGTAAATTCCAAAACATTCTTTTATAGTGTTCATCTTTACTTATTCAATATTAAATGGTTTTATTTATGGGGGATTAATTAGGATCATTCAAAACGTGTTCAAGTAGGAATCTGTCATGAGCACAGATTAAGAAATTTTTAGATAGGTTAATCTGTTAAAATGTTATTAAATCCATAGGCTTGTAGGAGAAAATCTGATGAAATGAAACATTTTAGTAGCGAGAGGCCAAGCAGGTATTTGTTAGGGAGGAATTTATCCGATTTAGAATTGTTGATGCTTCTGCCCATTGATCATAAAGGAAAATTTTTAATTTATTTTGATTAGAGCTTCCATACATCCTACTAACCAAAAACTTCTTCAAGATAAGAAAATGATTCTGTTTCATAATTGTTAGGATATCTTAAAAAAAGAAAACATTTATGCAATCAACACAGCAAAATAAAACATTGAATCTCATCTTAAATCATCGGCCGTCAAATATCATGAGAGAATAAAAAATAAAATAACATAATTAAGTATACACAAATATTACGATAACATTTAATATAAAAAAAAATCTTATCAAAAAATTTCCAACAAAAGTGGTTATTTATAAATATTATTTTATCTGAGATTTTTTCATCATAATTCGTATAAATGATCTATTAAAAATAAATCTCAACACTTTTAACAATTAACCGGAGAAAATATACCGAAAAAATAAGTAACTAAATAATAATATATTCTATTAATAAAACTAGATAAACACACTCAAATTTAGCAAAAAATGGAAACCCTTTATTTCCAACTGGATGTCAAATCTCATCCACATTTCTCTTTTTTCTCTTTATGCATACAACATTTCTTAGTGCTAAAATGATCTTAGATTCTCTGGAAATATTATCATGAATTCTTATATTCCGCATAACTGTTTGAGCAGCTAACACATTACCATCTTGCGGGCACTACTGCAAATTGCTCCCAATCTTGATGCTTCAGTGGGCAACTGACATATGGTTATTGCAAATCTACCGTAACCTAGTGTTTAAACTGCCAGCTCGTAGCTTTTATGTAAAATATTTCACGAATAGTTTCTCTCACGCGAATATTGTACAAATTTTAGTAAATAAAGTTGCTTGAGCAAACCTTGCACAAATTTCATGCGACACTCCAGATAACCCATTTAGTGAATGTAAAATTTATGAATGAGTGACTTAAAACCTAATAAACTTTTTAATATAACCATGTGAGAGACCCCTTACTATGTTAACAATCGTCATCTTTTACCCTCTTGTAAATTTCACTCTACGAAGATCCGAATGTCTACTTCCCCATACTTAAATGACATATTCTTGTACTCCACTGAATCGAGAGTATTGCCACTCCCATTTGGTGTCTTCACAAAGGTGGTGTCGCTCCCCTTACACTTCTTAGATTCCTCGTGCCATCTTAACCGAATTGCAATTGGTCATCTTAGTGTTATCCTTGGAAATCGAAGCCCTTATCAAGCACCAACTCAAATGCTTATTTCTCTAGCTACAATTGAGGCACCTTTTGTGGGTTTTCATTAGCTTTTATCAAATTTCTCAATTAAAATTAAATTTAATCTCACATCCAGAGTATGTTGCAAACCCCTTAATACAAGTTTCGTCCCATTATTTGTTCATAAGCTAATGTCACTAATACCAATTACCTTCGACGAAACATGGTTACTAATCTTTAATATCTCATAGTTTTTGAGCGTATAGGAGGTGAAGAGAAGCTTCATTGATGTTACATGGTGCGATGATTTGCTATCCATACCCTAAGTCATCTTGTGGCTCGTAAAGCTCCCTATATTCCTCACATAGATGATTAGAAGGCTTTCGTAGGTAGTAATAGATGCCTATTTATTATTGTCATGATCTCTCTGCTCTTACTAATCGCTACCATAGTCCTTCTCATGCTTCCTCTAGCAATCCCAATTCATATGACATTTCTTATTACAATAAAAGTATTCGATATTCATAAACCTTGTTTTCTCGATCCCCCATGCCCTTAATCGCTAGTAAACACTAAGTCACTCTACTTTTTTACAAACTCATAACTACTCTTCCATCTAAACTTATTTATAAAAAAAAATAAGCGATAACCTCATCAACACTGATTGTGTCATTCTTAAAAAGTAGTGTGATGATAATATAATTACATGTGATTGGTAACAAAGCCATTAACACCAATGCCTCATCTTCATTTTTAATCTTCTTATTAAGTGTTGACGATTGCATTAAAATCCAATAAAGCTGATCTAAGTGTTTCTTGAGACTTTATGCTTCCAACAACTAGAGGTCATAGAATCACATCTTTACATGCAATCTCGACGTCAATGATTTATATTTATATTGGCTCTCAAATTTTATCCAAACCTCCGCTAGATTTAACAAATTGATGAATTCTTAAAGAGTTATTTACAAAATACAACTTGATTGTGTAATTCACAAAATTCCTAATGTCTTGCAATTCCTCAGCTTTTCATCCTATCTGGCTTTTCCTCAGTTCTTTGTGCTTTTACTTTTTTTCTTAGGAAAAAAATGTTACTTACTCTATTTTGTCAAAGAATAAAAAATTTTTACCCGTTAAATTACTTAATGTGGAATAGCAAACACTTTGATATCAATACCATCAAATTGTAGTCTTCACATATTAAAAAAATTTACACTTTGATATTACATGTTTGGATTCCTCAAGAGCAAAAGCGTGCACACAGTTGGCATAGTGGAAATGAGTTCTCAAATTTCTTCATCAATCGTTGGCTACTATATACCGTGATAACACAGTGGACAAAATTATGTAACCAAATGCACACAAGTTGTATGACAATATTTAATATGAAAAATTTTTCTTAATAAAAAAAGCGCTGAACAAATATCGAAAAAATCTACCATAAAAGTGATCGATTATAAATATAATCTCCTCTAAGGTCTTTTCATAATGATGCATGTGAATGGCCTGTTAAAAATAACTGTAACACTCTTAGCAACTTTGTACTGATAAAAACAAGCAACCAAATGGTAATGCGATATAAAAATATGACCAGAATAATAAATCTATATTTGGCAAAGAAGAATACTTGAGTTAGACCTCAACTGGATGCCAAACATTTGTCTGTTATTTTTTTTTTCTTCTTTTTTTTTAGTGTGGTACTCATTAGTATAAAAAATGGTCTTGGATGACCTAAAAATTAGACGATGCCCTTTTTTATATTCCACATGGCCTCTTGAATTGCTATCTCATAGCTATCTCGCAAGCACCATAAAGAAATCCTGCCAATCCTAGTGTTTAAACCACCAGCTCACAATAGATACTAGAAATCTTCCCTAGCCTTCTGCGAACAATTTTGCTTGAGCATATCTCAAGCGAATATCACACAACCCTCATAATGTCCTATCATTAGATGTGAAACTTACAACAAATTAATATAAAATTCAACAGTAGCCAAAGATCATAGCTCATGAACAAGCAATTGAAAAGATTTTGAAGCTGCACTCAACTAGAGGGTAGAGTTATAAAAACACTTATTTTAAAAACCTATGAGGATTTCGTTGTGAAAATTTCAAGCAAAGAATTTCCAATAAAATCTTTCAGTTTCATATTTTGCTATATTCAACCGTACGCATTTCTCTATCCGTAGGCTATGTTAAAGGTTGTTGATGTGAAGACAATTTCTATTTTTTTATTTAATCTCTTGATTTGAGATGACAGCAAGTTCGTACAACAAGGACAAATCGTACAACCAAGGCATCCTCCTCGTGCAATATGTTCCGATCGAGTGAATCAGATAGGGATTGAGCTTTGCTAGAAGTAGAAAACCAGAAGGCTCTGTCAGAGAAGCCTGATTCTTCACAAGTTATCCAAACACCTAGAGGAATTTGTGCCTCTGTTAAGCCTTATCAATGCTATTCATCAGCTCGTTTCCACCTCTTGTACTTTCTACCACTTGTTTCATTTATTTGGTTGCATTAACAACGCCACTCGTGTTGGGGTCACTCCCGAGTGGTATGTCCGCGGACTTCATGGAACAGATGGACGAGGACTATTTCAAGGCATCATGT
>JAOVVI020007640.1:0-14733 GCA_028571085.2 Nepenthes alata
AGCTGCCTCCTCTGGCCTTATGGTGGATCTCACTCTGTGATCTGGATCTGGCGCCATCACTGGTGCTGCTGGCTTTGATGATTCTCAGCCAATGTGTTCCCTCCTCTTAGACGGGCTGGGGGTGCTCGTGTAGTTCTGACTGGGGTGTTTCTAGCTGTGGCCTGATGAGCTAACAGTGGATTAGTTTTGCCTGCAAGTGTTCCTCTGTTGAGGTGGAGATCCTACTGTTTGACCATTGGTGACTGGTCTTCCCTGAAGCTTTTTGGACGGAATTTTTTCTGTGAGGCAGAGTGGCCTTGTGCCTTTC
The DNA here is from genome assembly GCA_028571085.2 of Nepenthes alata. Lineage (NCBI taxonomy): Eukaryota > Viridiplantae > Streptophyta > Magnoliopsida > Caryophyllales > Nepenthaceae > Nepenthes > Nepenthes alata. The sequence continues at coordinate 308 of JAOVVI020007640.1, forward strand.
AAAAATCGGAGTGGATTTTTGCTCTTGGAAGCCGGAGTGTTTTGTGAGAAGATTAATGGCCAGAGTTGGAATGTGCATCATTTACGCTCTTGGAAGCCGGAGTGTTTTGTGAGTAACTTAATGGCCGGAGTGATTTAAGGCCTTACTTACCAAAAAAAAAGGAGTGATTTAAGGCCGGAGTCCATTCGACCGAAGTGGCATTGTGTTTCTTGGAGGACGGAGTGTTTCACGCTGTCTTTCACGACGGAGTGACTTGATAGTCCGGAGTGGCTACTTGAGTCCGGAGTGCCCTTTTCCGGAGTGCGTTAAATCCAGACAGCTTTGTTGCACGGAGTGACTTGATAGTCCGGAGGGCCCTTTTTTCGGAGTGCGTTAAATCCGGACGGCTTTGTAGGACGGAGTGGCTCTATTGTTGGTTTTCGAAGTGCCTTGTGGCTGTGGAGGCCGGTATGCTTTATGCTTGCTAATCAGCCGGAGTGCCTTTTATGGCCGGAGTAGAATTTTGATGCTGGTGTGCCTTTTGAGGCCGGAGTGGCTTTTTGTAGCCGGAGTGCCTTTTGCAAGCTATGGCTGGAGTGGATTGCGTGGAATAGCTGATCAGTTGTCTGATCGTGTGTAACATTAGATAGATTTCATATTTTGTCGTTGACGTTGTCCTCCTGGAGGACTTCTTTTTTTGGTGTGTTATTTTATAATGTACCAGCTGCTCGGGGTATGCCCTAGCTTTTTATGCTTTACTTCTAAGTCATAATACTTAGAAATAAAGCATAGTCTGTGTAATTTTTTTCTCCCATTAATCTAAAATACTTACTTAACAAAAAAAAAAAAGTTGTTGGATGGCAGTGCGGTGCTTTTCGGCTCCTGCGCTCACCCTTCCCCGGTAGGGTGTAGGCTGACGTGGAAAAAAAATTGTTTTGGCCGGTCAACTTGTTAACCGGTTCGAAGATCTCTGGTCTGCGCTCTGGCCCGCCCAATCGTGCTGGCAATATAGGCTAACGTGGATGTGTGGGTGCAACCCCCTTATGGCCCAGCTGATGTGGACGAACACCTTTTATCATCTGGTGATGCTTTGCTTTATTACCTGACGGGGTAGTTGCTGGAAATGCTAGTCGGTGGGTGGTTCTCTGGATTTGACCGTCAGACTGCTAGTGGTTTGCCAGTTTGCTTTTTCTCACTGGGTCAGAGTACCTGAATGTTTGTTCTCACAATTTCCCAGAATGGACCCCTGCTGACCTGGACGAAGAGGTTCTTTTGGGCTATATAGCTCCTGCGCTTACAAGCCCCTGTTCCAATGGGTGACAGGTAAGCATCATCTGGCTGGTTTGCAATGCCCTGTCTTGGCTGCTGATTTGAATGATGTGGAAGGAGGGCTATACTGGACTCACCAGTCCTCCACTCGCACCTGGTTTGGACAGTTCAAATTTTTTGTATCTAGGAGGATGGAAGATTACTCCCGTGCACTCTTCTGTTATGAGGCTGCGGTTTGGGCTGGTTGGCTGATGGTCTTGGCCGATTGTCATTTCCCTCGTATACTTTTTGTTAGATTCATGTTTCTTTATTGGTGTGCTAGGGGAATACTTTGCCGATTTGGAATTGAGGGTAAAAGCCAATTTCGACTTGCGTTTAAAATGCCGAGTTGGAATTGAGGGTAAATTGCCGATTTCAATTGCCGATTTGGACTTGCGTGTAAATTGCCGATTTTGACTTGCCTTTAAAATGTTGAGTTGGAATTGAGGGTAAATTGCCGATTTCAATTGCCGATTTGGAATTAGGGTAAATTGTCGAATTCAATTGCCGATGTCAATTGCCGAGTTGGAATTGTGGTTAAAACTGCTGATGTGGCTTCCTCGCCATGAATGATATCAATTGTTGCCTGAATTAGTGTTGTTGCAAGTTTGGCATGCTGATCTGGCTCGATTGCCTTCTTGCCAGTTTGGCATGATGTTGTTGATCGGATTTATTTTCGGTTGTATTTTTTTTTTAACTTGTCATGTCTAGAATCGTGGTCTTAGATATGGACTTTTTCAATGTGATTTGGAGTACTCCTCTTCATCTTTGTTCTAATTTCAAGTTGGCAAAACACTTGGAGTTAGTACAAAGTTTTATAATTTTTTTTAATTTTAATACAATTACTTACCAAAAAAAAGTACTCAGGGAATGCCCTAGCGGCTTTATTCTATATCTAAGTCAGCAAAATACTTGGAGGTAGAATAGGGATTTGTATATTTTTTCTAACTTTAATCAAACTTTAATTACTTACCAAAAAAAAAAATACTACCCCCCGTAGGTTGTAGAAGGTGAGGTAGCTTCCATTTCTCCTCCCTCTAATGTCATTGAACAAGGCATGGATGTATGAGGGGCTACTCTAGTTGGTTATTTTTATGGCAAACCTTTACATTTTCATGCCATAAATTCCATAGCTCAGAAGGTTTGGACCCATTTTGGATTATGTCATGTAGCAGGTGGTGAAAATGATTTCTTTTTCCTTCGTTTCCCTTCTGATGCTCAATTGGAGGCTTGCCTTGCCAATGGTCGTTGGGCATTTGGAGGGAAATCTTTATTCCTCAAGCGCTGGAAATCGGGAATGCCCAAGGCAAAAGAGGAGCATAAAACCTTCCCGGTTTGGATAAATTTACTGAATGTTCCTATCGAATATTGGACCCCCTTGGGGCTCAGTAGCATTGCCAGTGTGGTTGAAAAACCGCTTCAGCTGGATACTAACACAGCTAAGATGGACCGTTTGCTTTTTGCCCTAGTATGCGTTGAGGTGGGGATAAATGTTGCTCTTCCCACAGGAATCAGATTGAGCTCTGGGTGGAATTCATTTACCAAGGAAGATACCCTTGTTGAGATGGAGGTTGTTTATCAATGGAAACCTCTACGATGTAAAAGATGCAGGAATATTGGGCATAGATATGATCATTGTAAGAATAGTCAGACAGATAGGATTTTGGAGGCTGCCCATTGTAGATTTAATCAATTTGTTCCCTTTTTTTTTGGGTAAGTAAGTAATGAAATTGCATTAAAATATAAAATTACAATCTTATGTTCTATTCCAAGTGTTTTGCCAACTTGGAGTAAAAAATAAAAGCAATGGCATCCCTAGAACATTCTGACACTAAATAGGAAAAGCAAAGGAAAAAAAAAATCCAGTCATCGGCTCGGATTCATAGCAGATGAAACTGCATGCAGACAGTCATCACACCATCTAATTCAAGGCTTCATGTCATCACAAACACACACCAGCCATTCCATAGTCAGCAGAAGCAAAGAGCCCCATAGCAATATTTTGACTGCTGCATGAACAGCTGAAAAAAACAGCACCATACTGCACAACAATTTTCTTCAAAAATCAAGGAGTTGGAGAATAATCAATCTGTTCCCAATAGGATTTTGCCGTCAAATAGGCAGAGTTCCTCTCTTCAAGATGCTCCTATGCCTTTGGTGGGACCAGCTTATGCGTCCAATGAGGATAAGTGGAAGCATACTTCTATTCTTCCCTCTGTGGTTCCTACTCCTCCTGTGATATCCCCCAACTCCTTTGCTATCCTCCTAGAAGTAGATTCTGATGCTAATCAGACAAAGTAGATGGCCTCCGGCCAAGATGTTTGTCGTCAAGTTGACCTTGGTGCAGAAATGAATACTGCTGTTCATCTCCTTCCTGAGGCCGAGATTCCTTGCGGAGCTACCCAGACTTCATATGTGAAGCTCAATTTTGTCCACTCCGGGGCCACATGTCCTATTGGCGCTGACACCCTTGTGGGAGAAGGAGCTTATGATCTTAGTCCTGTGAACCACAGAGTTCAACTCCCTGAACTTCAAATTGCCGAATCCAGGAGTGATCATTTCATTGATGCAGGCACTCCTGATGCTCCTAAGAAAATGCAGGATCCATCTGCTTCACAAGCTCAAGCTAGCTTGAAGGCTGTTCTACGTGATCCAAAGCCCAATTGTAGTGCACAAAATCCCCCTCCATCAGATCCATATGCTGCCAATGGCTGCCCAAATGCAGATCATCTATCTATTGATGCAGACAGCCAACTTTACCTACCTGGCAGTCCCATGCATGCTTCAGCTCTGGTTGAGGTGGTACATGAGAAGCTGAGTTGCTTCAGACGATTCTGGATTAGCTCATCAATTGTCTGATCGTGGTAACATAAGACAGATTTCATAGTTTGTCGATTTTGCTGAACGTTGTCCCCCGGGAGGACTTGTTTTTTGGTGTGATATTTTATGATGTACCAGCTACTCGGGTATGCCCTAGCATTTTATGCTTTATTTCTAAGTCAAAATACTTAGAAATAAAGCATAGTTTGTGTAATTTTTTTCTCCCTTTAATCCAAAATACTTACTTACCAAAAAAAAAAAAACTTCGCTATCCAAGAGTGACAAGAAATAAATTATAATAAATCAAATAATAAAAATTTAAAATTATAATCGTAACAGTAGCTGAACCATCTAGTATTCCCAAAAAAAAAAGAAGTAAATAGAGTATAATAAATTAAATGACAAAATTGTAGCAATAGCACAACTATCTCTTTTATTTCTCTCTCTTCTCTCTCTCTTCTTTCTTCACCTCTTCATGCCACTGCTTCTCTTTTTCTCTGTCTCTATCACTCTTCCTTCTCCTCTGTTCTTTGCCTTTGACAGAGGGCTCTACCTCAAAATGCCACCTCCCCCCTCAATTGACAGTAAAGATGAGGCGATGATTTTTTTTTTCTTATTTTTTAACATATTTATATATATGCTAATCTTCCATCGTCCTAAATTTTTTTAAAAAAATTAATTTTTCTCTTTTTTCTAATTTCTTTTAAGTGATTGATCAAATTAACAAAATAAATACTCCATGGTCAATTTATTTACTCTTATTCAAAAAATTATTACTTAAATGTTAAAGCCTACACAATAAAAATATATAATTTAATTATATAAATCAAATAAAAACATCAGATACTAATATACAAATATAGATAAAAATACAATAATCAGTATTCGCCACTATTAAATAGAAGAAACATGCTTCAATTTAGTGGGAGAATCTAAGAGACAGGAAATATTTATTTCTTAAACTATATAATTGTTTTCAAATGAATATGATGTTAGTAAAATACTCTCGCAAGATGAAGCAACTCATTATGCGTTTTGAGATAAGGGACCCCCGAGAAGAAGCCCACTATTTAGTATCTCAATGGACTTCGGAGGGAGATCTGAATCTTGGTGAATCTTTAACCATATTGGCCCTCACATATGTTGAAAAACTAGCCATCAAGGTGGAGAAGCAAGTCAAGGAGACATGGATATACCAAGAGTATGACCGAATTGAAAAGCAACCCCAACCGGCTCCGAGGCTAGACCCAAATGACACTAACAAGGGAGGCTCGAACTACTCCAGGCTCAAATCCTTCCAAATTGGTGAGTGACTCCACAAGATGCTTCAAGTGTCTAGTAATTAGGCATATTGATTCAAATTGCCCAAACCGAAGTGTAGTTGTGTTAGTAGAAAAGGAAGAAATATGAAGAGAACCCAATAAGGAAGACGTTCCCAAAAGATGTCATGTGTGCGATGGAAAGATACTAATGGTTTGGTATAGCCTCAAAACTGTAATACTAATTGTTCCATTCCCAAGGCATGGCTTATAGGAAGGTATGTAACCTCATTATCGATAGTTGGAAAACTACCAAATGTAGTATCCGCTGCTATAGTGAACGAGCTAAGATAACCGACCAAAGACCACCCGAACACATTTAAGTTGTCATGTCTAGAAAAGAATAAGAAGTATGTGATCCCTATTCGATTGGCATAGGGTATAATGATAAAGTCTTACGTGATGTAATACCTATAGATACTTGTCATCTCCAACTTAGAAAACCATGGCAATATCAATGTAAATCCGCTCATGATGGGTTCGCTAATACTTATACATTAGTCAAAGATGGGTTTATAGTTACGTCAGTATCCATATCCTATCTATAGATCTCTAAGGCTAGTACTAGATGAGATGCAATATTATCTTCCTCGGATGTCCATTGATTCATAAAGGAGATCAGATACACATACAACCATGAAAATGGGTTAGAATCAGTTGTACATCTAGTCAATGTTCAACCCCTGTTGGAGGAGTTTTCGGGTGTTCCCTAAAGACCCTCCACCTAGCTTACCTTCCTTGAATGACATTCAACATTATATTGATTTTATTTCAGGTTCACCAACTACTAATAGACTGGCGTATTGGATGAACTCTAATGATTAGGAAGAGCTTCAAAGGCAAGTGGATGAGCCTTTGAAGGTTCTAATCCGTGAAAATAAATAATGTTACTAGTAAAACTAGTTTCCTATCTACAATTAAATGATTCATTGAACCAACTTCACGGCGCCATCATCTTTTCAAATATCGATCTACGGAGTGTTTATCAGCAAATTTAGATGAAACCTGGTAACAAGTGATAAATAAATATCAAAATAATAAAAGAATTGCACACGTAAATGGTTATACCTTTGGGGTTATCTAATCTCCCATCCACTTATTGGGTGGTTCATGGTGGTTTGCTTTGATAACATCTTCATAGTCAACAAAGATTATGAATAACATCAAGTGCATCTCCAACAAGCATTCTTGGATCTTCAAAGGAAACAGTTATATGCCAGCTTGGCCATGTGCCAATTTTTAATAAAACTCTTTATTTTCCTTGGATCTAGTCAAGGTGTCAAGAGGGATCCGACCAAAGTTGGGACCATCTTAAGCTGGCTGATACCAATGCCTTTAAAAGAGGTTGGTGCTCTCGTGACTTGGCTTTATTCTAATGACAATTCATAAAAGATTTCAGTATTTTAGTGGTTCCTATAACCAATATCGACATTTAATAAATCAAAAACATAAATATTTTTACAAATTTTAATATGATTGGCAAATTTCAGCCTATAGTTATAAGCTAGCAGGCAAATTATATATATATATATCTCCAGTATATCAAACAATATTTAAAATATCGACTGATATATTTTAACATATTACCAACAGTCTGACATGTAATTTTACTACAAAATTAAGAAATATCAGTATTAGAATGCTCGATAATATTATATATAGGTCCATATTTCTTTCCTTTCTTGACTGAGAGAGTACAAACTACTAGCGCCGCCCTATGATATCTTGCCATATCATCTAGTGTGATAGATACATTATATGAAGGGAAGACTTTTGTGGTGAGAGCGGGCATCAACTCATTTCTGCTGGCAATTACCTTGCTAATATCATCAGTGCCAAGCTTTGCCGATAAAAAAGAGAACTTTTTACTCGGAAACCAGGCCAAGACATCGTACACAAGGTTATCAAATTTGCTGTCCTAAATCTCAATCACCAAGAGAGGAAGTGCGGATCAACCCGTGTAGATGAAGTCAGAAATCCGAAATTTTATTCAAGGGTGTTGAATTCCATAATTTTTCATGGTACAAGGCTCCGTTAATAATCATGGCACATAAATCTTACTTCCAGAGAAGAACCAGCCTAACCTCCATGTATTCGGAGTTCATGGTTTCACATTGTCCACTTTCAATGTGCAGCAGCCCACTGTGTCTGTCTCATCATCATCCTGTAGAAGAGCAACAAATTATTACTTGGAAAAACCCGTTTGGAATAACTATCTTCTGTTCTCCTTTTTCTGAGTTTTGTTTTGAGAGGGGGCGAATGGAGGTTTCACTGTTCTCATTACAGGATTCCTGAAATCAATCCATGAAAAACTAAGGAATAACATCAACCGATACATGCCAAAAAAAAGGAATAACAGAGTTCTAAATCCCACTGCATGGGGCGGGTCGGTTATAGGAATTCGTATTTATCATTCCACTCGATTTAGTACAGCATCATCAGAAGCACAAATTAATTTAAATCATTTTTTTATCACAGCATTCAAGATTTCCTAAGTTTACATCTCCTTTTGTTTTATCCTTTAATCACAATTAACTCATATTTTCTTATTGGTTCTTTCTTTGGCCTGCATTTTTAAGTGTCCAAATCACTTTTTTGTCTTATTTTCTATAACTGTAACTTCTAAGCTTTTTTCGATATCTACATTCCTTATGTTATCTTTTAGTATAATTCGTCCATTCTTCTTAATATTCTCATTTCGATAATGCCTAAATGTTGTACATATTGTTTGATTACCTATGATTCTAATCCATAAATAATAATAATCTAATATCTATCTTATAAAATTTCTTTCAGTTTTAGCGATGTATTTCTATCACAAAATACACATAGCTATAGTTTTTTATTTTAATCATAAAGTCAATCTTATGTGTTATGTTATAATTTATATTCTATCTGTCCTTACTAGAATATGATACTAGTTTGTTTTATGCAAGGAAGAAGCATTAAAAACTCATCTAGCATACTCAATATTTTCAAAGAACTCAAGGCCATTTCTGCACTTTTTTCTCCTAAGCATTACAATTCTTTTTGTACTCAACAAAGTCCCAGTAAAATATCTGGAATGGGTCATGCTATTTCTCTGTGAAATATGCATACTGACTGAAGAAAAGCAGAGAAGGGGAAGTATCAAATTAAGAGCACTCATACAAACTATACCTTCTCATTACCATCCCTAAAAGACAATCTATCCATAAAGTAGGTTGTGACTGATATTTGCCGCTTTGTCATAGCTTTACTTGTATAATTTTTGGTGTTTGTGGCATTGATGCCTTGAATATAATCCTGCACTCAACAAAAATGATCACAACTGAAGAACAACACTAATAAATAACACAAGATGACATTAACTACAAGCCATATGTAGAAACTACAAAAGGCCAGTGCTTCTCCTTGTCACTGTGCCCTTTCAAGGCACGGCTAGCAGCCAAGAGCACATACTTGAACTCCTTTGGGTTAATGGGATCATTCCAGAAAGCCAACCATGGAACTGTATTAACATGTCTGACTTCTTACCACCTGCCAAAAGCTCAAAATCAAAGTGATGCCGTTGAGCCAGCCAATATTAATCACAATGAGCCAAAAGGGGCACTGGAAAATGAGAGTGAGCTGGAGCCATTAAATGCATAAGCTACAGCAGGAAGGAACATTGAAATCAGTTCCTAGACCAAAAATCACCCGGCGGCGGCATGACCGGGAAGCATGAAGACTAAATACACTTGGATGGACATATTTGAAGTTTGAGAAAGAAAATCTAGAGCATCCTTGTGGAGTTCTACTTGAGATTAGATTAGGTTAACCACCAATATAATACATAGATAAAAATATCAATATTATTGACGGTTATATTAGTATCAGACATATCGAATAATACGTATATATATAAGATATGTCAGAAGGAAAAAAAAATTCTGAAAGTTATAAGCAAATAAAATTATGTCAGCTGATATATCAATTATACCGATCAATATAACAGGTAATATATTATAATATACTACTAATACGATAACATATTACGATATTATCACGGTACTGAAAAATATCGGTATCGAGGGGCCCAATACTGATGTGAATCGGCCAATATTTGCATTAGGTCTATGCTATAGTTTGGAATCTTGTCCTTTAACCTTAGTCCTAGAAATATAAATTGTTTTAAATTCTTATCAACATCTTTTTCCATTCATGTGGCATCACATAGATAGGTCTTAGTAATATTGCTTACCATCTTAAGGATTCTCATCAAGTATGTAATGTCTTTCTTTTCTTTTCAAAAGAAAGAGTGACGGAGAAACACCTTCAGGCAGGGACAGGACATTCTGAAATTTGAGCATCCTTTCCTATGTTTATTGTAATTTCACTAGGATGAATGCATTTTTTTAAGGTTTCCCATCTGCACCATAGTTTAATGCTTGAAAGATCAATCCAATGAAAAAAATAAATGATATTCCTTCCAAGTACATGCTATTTCAAATGAAAAAACACAAATTGACACCAGAACCTTTGGATGCTTGCTGCAGCCTCAAGCAGCCCTGATGGCTCAACTAGCAAGTTTCCCACCTGAAAGAGAATTCAGAATAAAAAAAAAATGAACGATTGTAAAGGTGAAGACAAGGATGATGCTTCATAGGTCGTACAATCAAAGGCTTATGCTTTACATCCAGATGGGGAGAGAGTGGAAAATTTTTTAACTACAGAGAGTGCAGATGCTTTAATAAGTAGCTATATACAGATTCATCCATAGTTGCCCAAGAAACAGCAAGAACCCATTAAAGCCCTATAGAAGCTTTTTTAGGATGCATTCAAGACCTAATCTACTTTGACTGTAGCAATTAATCATTTCTTTTTCCTACTTAAGAAGAACTTTCTGGGGGACTAATGAAATCTTCTGTTTATTATAGTAGTATAAGTCGTTACCTAAATAGTTTGAATTTGAAAGAATACAAAATGAGTGGCTGCAATATACCTACACACTATATAGCCTCAACAAAAAGAACAACAACTACAATTGATCAACCTGAGATATTTTGCTCTTGGGAAGATGAATGCTTCATCACCAATCAGTTTTTTCCTCTCCATCGTAGTGGACTAGGATGATCTCACTGAGGAGTAATTGTCATGTGAAATTTGTTTCATCAACACCATTAGACTAGCAGCATCTGTAGCAGCTCATGTGAGCATCACTACATCAGCTATTCTTCACCTTTTTCATCTAATTAAATGCAATGAAGACCTTCAGAGCAGAACGCTCAGAGTGAAGACCACCCCACAAAAAGGGACAGTACAAGGCATTTGAAATGGTTAAATGAAGCTTGTTATAGAAGAAAAGATAATACGTATGACTTATTAAAATAAACAAGGATAGGGAAGAAGTTACATAATATGCAAAGATCACACGGAAACACATTATGACATGATCGAACTAAATGAGGAGGACATTTGCGAAGAGGTGGCAAATTGTATTAATAATAAAACACATAAACATTTAAACTAACAGACGAGTTGGGAGATTAGACAACACTGAGTATGACTGGCCAATGCATTGAAGGAGACTTCCACGGGCCACCTCCATTGCCAGCACTTGAAGCTTGAAAAGAGAAGGCTTTGTTGTGTGATTTATTGTCTTGTTGCTTAAAGCCTTTTTAAAATTAGGAGTAGTTTGTTTGATTGAAAAAACACTAGACTTTTTTTATAAAAATTGTTCAACTCGTAAAATATCAGATTTTGGTGGATTTAAATTCCATTCTATCCTCTGCAGCTGTATTTTATTCTCTGAAAAATAATTCCAGTACTCTCTATGTTCCAACCTCTTAATTTTCTTTTCCCCGTCCATCCAGTATCAAATTGGTATCAAAACTATGACTAATCACAGGAGAGGTCGAAGGAATAATGTCTAAGAGCCCATGGAATGAGGACATCACCTCCGTTATATTAAGATTGCTGAATTAAGGAGACAAGCCCTTCAATTGCAACAACGTTTAGAGCATGTTGAGACTCGAGGACAACCTAGAACATCAATAAAAAATGATTCAACATTGACAAGTGATTATAAGAAAATCAACCCTTTCCATGGAGAGAACCACTAGACCTCGGAAGAGGAGATACCTCAACCACATCATTGTAGGAACTATCGAACCCATTCAAAATCTGACAACTTAAAGGTGGAAATATCAGAGTTTGAAGAAAATGTTCAACCCAACAACTTTATCAATTGAATAAATATAGTGAAATGCATCTTCGAGCTCAAGAAAACTGTGGGTCCCATGAAGGTAAAGATCATCCCTATCAAAACGAGAAAGCATATGGCAATTTGGTGGGAGAATCAAAGGAAGAGACAAGCCTCGGAAAGAAAAGAAAAGATCCAAACTTCGGAAAAAATGAAAGGGAACTCAAGAAGAAATTTTTGCCCAACAATTTCAGGCGAAATTTTTATATTTTTATTTGCATAATTTTTTTCAAAAGGATTTTACCACGGAAAAGATATTCTCCTGAGTCCAAACAACTTGTGATATATTGCGAGGTGAGGGAACTCGAGGAGCAATCCATTGGTTGGTATCTCGGAGGAATTCGGAGGGAGATACAAAACATGATGAATCTCCAACCTTATTGGACCCTTGCGGATGTTCAAAAGCTAGCCATCAAGGTGTAGAAGCAACTCAAGGAGACTAACGGATACTCCAAAAACAATATCAAGCCGGGAGAGCCTTCTTCCAAACTGCCCAAATAGGACTTGGACCACTCCAAGTCCTCCAAAACAGGTGAGTGCCTCCACAAGGTGGTTCAAGTGTCTATGAATCAGCCACATTTCATCTAATTGTCCAAACTTAAGGATTGTTGTGTTACCTTCTTGGTTCTTCAAGAGCAGCAGCTTTATGCAAATTTAGCCACATCCACTTTTTTTTGTAAACACTCTCATTTTTCTTAAAAAAAATCAATATTGAAAACTGATATTGATATATATTGGCCGTTGTTGTCAACCATAATACTCATAATACTTTAATCAGGTTATGATAACAATTTAAGACGTGTTAATACTAGTCATATAAATAAAAGAAAGCTATGCGTAAAATTCAGTTTACCCCATAACACATTTCATAATCTAAGTTTTATAGAAATTCTCAATTTAACCATCATTTCATTATGCATAAATAGGGCATATTAGCTTGCCTTATGATTCAAAAATCAAACTCATTGCTCTAGAAGTTGTAAGAAACGTACAGCCTAATGCCTAAAGCTCTCAAGCCTTGAGTCTAGAGAAGATTAATGTATGCAACCTTGCCCTTCATATAATTGTGACCGTATACATTTAAAGGATAGCAATGAAATTTCAATCTTTAGGCTTTAGTCCCGGTAAAGGACATTAAAAATAAAAATACCTATTTATAATTAGAATATAAAAAAAAATTAAGTTGAATAGGAAACAAGTTTCACAAAAAGATAATAAGTAATAAAAATCGTGAAATTGAAATCTCTTGGAAGATGCATGGGAAAGATAATAGAGTCATCAACAAAATCATTATTAAGTATAAATTTTTGATTTGAAGATATGTCTAATTTTTGAGTTGGTTCTAGTTGATTCTCTAAGATAGATTTACGTAGTGGTCAATGGGCAAGTTGTCTGTCTTCATTGCTTAGGGCAAAACTCCTCTTGAACAATATCTCCAAGTTGCAGGATTTCTTTGTCAAATGACTTGCTTAATAGCTTTCCTTATCTTACTAAAGCTTTGAAATGAGCTAAGAGAAAGTGCCTGCTTTTCTTAGCAACAATAATTGTATAGATGCACAACCAATAATTGGGTTAACAGTTTATCCGCTCGTACTCACCTGTGATTGATAATTTGGATCAACAATCAAAATATCTTTTTTTCTCCAAGCCTTGACTTGGTTTAGGCCAGAAAGAGACTTCCTAAACAAGACTATTAGCTTATATGGAGGGACTCACTTTGCTTGCTAAGGAAGATGGATTGGATAAAGAGGCAATGCTTATACCTCTTCTTTATCGATAGAATTCCCATCATTTGCAGTCTCCAACAAATGAGACAAGGGGGAGGCACCGTCTGTTAATCCATGTACTCATTCAGATTTTTCAATATTCAAATGAACATAGGATGGATTATACATATTGATCAAATTACGGCAAGAGTTAAGAACTGCACTGCTCAATTCCTCATATATGCAGGTAGGGTATAGCTTATCAGGGAAGAGGAATTTCCTGCACAAACATAATGGAGTACAATTTAAATTCAACAGAAGTAATCAAGGGGATGGAGGCAATATGCAAATTATATCTATGGGCTAGAATAAAAGGAATCTAGTTGCACAGAAGCTTGTTGCAACGAGAAAATATGCTAGATTGCATCATAAAAATCAGCTAGTGTGAAATGATGCAGTAATTCTTAAGCAATTATGAGCTGTGACAGAAATGGCAGATACATCTGGGTAAAAATGAGTTATTGTCATCTGCCTAAATAATGCAAATTTGTTTGAATAGAACAGTACTTTTAGCCATTCATGGGCATTTGTCATGCACACGAAATTCAGAGATATATACAGATACCCAACGTTATTTGTACAGGAAACAGTAGTAGAGAGTTTGTTATAGCTTCAACAGAGAATCAGGCATGGAACAAAATACGAGTAGGCTGAACCTCAAGGCTCTATTTATTGTTTAACTGGCTTCCCAGAATAAGCTCCAGGGTACAGCCAATCTAGTCCAAAAGCATATCAAGCATGAATAACAATGCAGCCATGGAACAAACATTGGCCCATATCCATTGGAGGAACATTTGAAGCTCAGAGGAGTTGTTTGAGCACTTAGGAAAGGAGCAACATGACGGGATGTGAAATAAGACAGGAAATAACTTATTGCTTAACTCATTTTCGTTTTTCCCTATGCTCGTGTTCTCAGTTCTCTTTTTTGGCATTTATGGTAGTAGGCTTTGCTTTAGTTGTAATTGTTGTGATTGAACTCATGAGACTTTATGTTTTATAATTAGGTGACAC
>JAOVVI020007642.1:0-14733 GCA_028571085.2 Nepenthes alata
CGAATTACTGATACGCATCAAATTTTAATTATTAATTTTTTTTAATCATCTTTAAGATTTCCCAGCGTGTTGCAGCCCCTACGATGGCCAATATTTAAAAAAGCTAAGAAGAATAAAAAAATAAAAAAGATAATTTTTTTAATTAAATATAAAAAATATATATAAATAAAAAAAATAATATTAAACCATTTTTTTTATAATATGTATATATAGATATATATATGTAGCGGTTGGATTTTCTCGTCTAACGGCTACCTGGACGTCGGAGGGGCTACGAACTTGCTGAGAACAACTATGAATTGTATAAGATAATGAGATAAATAAAATAAAATTCCTGTATAAGATAATGGTTATTATAGTCTCAAAAAGCCAGTGGTAGCGGATCATAACTTTTTTTTTTTGGTAAGTTTAGCGGATCATAACTTACAAGGCCTGAGAACAACTATGCAAACCATAATACTAAAAAAATTGTAAGGTCCCAATATTGATCGGACAATCTATACGTGTTGTTACCATAACTTTGTCCAATGTCTGATAGCACTACAAGAATTAAACGACGACGCCTTAGAGCAAAAAAAAACTTTATCATAAACATAACTGATGATTCGCTCAGAAACATATGCACGAATGAGGGAGTGATATTACTAATCTTCTAAATAAAATAAACGGCTACCGCCAATATCAGTCTAGATAAAGGGAGGGGAAAACTTTAATTTGAGGGATAGATAATATCTAAAAATTTATTTTAGTAATTTAGTAAAATAATTAAAAATTTTAATTGCATATAATATATATATGTTTCATTTAAAATTTATTTTCTTAATGCTTTTTTACACATCCTTGGTTCTTGAATTATGGTACGGATTAAGGTGCCACTCGATCTTTCGTTATGTGTTGAATTGGAGTTACTACTAATCTGGAACATGTGTGCCATAAACTATAAATAAAAAGTCAGAGGATTGACAAAACTCGCTATCCGATTTGTCCTCCGACGCTCAAATTAAAAATCATTCCAACGGAATAGAAAGATGCAATGAGAATGTAAAAGAAATACGTAGATGCATATGGTAGGAAATGTATGCTTTGGTATACCCTACTGAGGGGCGGTTTAGAGGAGCGCTCAATTGAGGAGCAGTTTAGAGGTGCGCTTAGTTGAGGGGTAGCTCAGAGGCGGAGGACTAAACTCCGCTAATGGACCGATATATTGGTCACCTGAGCGAAGGGTTGGCTCTTGGACAACGGGCTCTTTGCCTCAGAACGGAGGGCTAGCTTCTGGACAGAGGACTCCTTATTCCATGACAGAGTATTCTTAGCTCTGAGATAAAGGACTCCTGGCTTCTGGACGGAGGGATCTTGGCTTTGGGACAGGGGGCTCCTGACTTCAGGACAGAGGTATAACTCTTGGATGGACGACTCCTAGTTTTGGGACGAAGAGCTCACTCTTGGATGGAGGGCTCCTGACTCCGAGATGGAGGGCTAGCTTCGGGACGGAGGATTGGCTCCTGGATGGAGGGTTGGCTATGGGACGGAGGGCTCCTGGACGAAGGTTAGGCCCCCTTCTTGGGAATGCCGAGCCATTCGGAGCTTTCCCTTCCAAGTTAAAGGGTACCTGACTTTATAGTGTGATCTGCAACTGTACTCCTCTTATTTGGACATTGTTGGACCTTTCACTTTAGAAAACTTTTGTTGTGTTGAAGCTAAGTTGTGGGCCTATTGTGGAGCCTAGCCCCTTAGGCTTATCGCTACTAGACCCATCACTAACTCTCCTTGTCAGGAGGTTTGAAAATTCAGCCCCAGATATGTCATGATGGAATATCGTGATGCATGATCCCATTGATTTAATGCTTGTGGACTCCCTCATCTGGTTATAAATGGATGGGCTCTTTATGCCTTACTTGAGGTTGACGATATGGGGATACATTTGAAGTATACCTTGGCTACTAGCGAGTCATCGAGCCGGCTAGGCGTCGATAGGTCTTCATTGATTGACTAGGGCATGAGTGACTCGTCCAGATGGACCATGAGTGACGAGCCCCCCAGCGAACTTTGATGTTGGAACGGGCTGCTGGTGTTGATTGTGAGCAGTCTAAGTATTGGGTGAAATCCAAGAGTTCACAAAGGGAAAACCTTAGGCTCCAGATCGGATCGCCTTAGTATGATGACACGTATCAGGAGGCCAAGCGGTGTCTTGCTGATCTTCAAAGCAAGTGTGCCCAGAGGGACAGAGTGCTGGAGACTTGTCTTTTCCTGTTTGTTGATTTAGGCTTTCCTATCGGCGCCTTGTCCCTATGGTTGTCGAGCTTAGAAGGATGTGCCTACTAGGCTGCACTCGCTCCTAGCAGGAGGAGGTTATGGTACAAGGATCACTTGCTGGCCGGCTAAGTGTGGCTGGCTATTGCCACCGGGCTTGGTTGATCACTTGAATATGGTATCGCTTGTTCTTGTAAAAGAAAGTCATGGCACTAAGGGAGGATCTGCGAAGTTTGAGAAAATTTTTGAAGTTTTGCATGATCTCACAATTTCCACTAGTCTTCTACTGTTTTGTTCTCTGACATTCCGACGCGGTGGTGTGATGATGACTCTGTCTTTTGGTTGGTCAATGCTCGGCCTCTCATCCTAGCACTTTGTCGAGACGCTGGCTAGTTGACCTTGCCTCGAGTTTGTCAGGGTCGGGTGCCATCCACTATGTGACTTCTTTAATGCCTTGACAGATCGATTGGTCGATGACTTGGTCTTTAGTCCAACTCACGGTGATTAGCCATGACACATTGTCAAGGAATCAACCTTAGCAGGTCGAATCAACCTTAAATTCACTAGAGTTAGGCACTGTTGGCTAGCCACCTTCCGGACATGTTGTGCTAGGGGGCACCTCACCTGTTGGAAGGAGGCCTACACTTGTTGGAGGGCAAAGCTACTCACATCCTTTGGGTGCGTGGTAATTCCAAGGAAATGGAGCGTCGGGTCAATGTTGCCGTTGTTGAGGCGCTTTAGAGCCAAGTGCAGGCCAACTATCGCGACCAAGCATTGTCCAAGTCCGAGGCAAGAGCTCTTAGAGACTAATATTTGGGTTCTGAATCAGATCGCATCGCTCAAGGGCGAGTTTTGGAAGAGCCTACGGCAACTCACTGATTTGCTAAACATGCATGCCTGATTGAAGGGAGAAATAAGGGCTAGGCTCCGCTTAGATGGGGTGGCCCCAATCCATCTCTGCTGATGAATAGTTTCTCTAGAGAATTCGAGCTTTTCTATTAGCTTTTTGGACTGGAGGACTACTGAAGCTCTTTACTGCTTTGACCAGATAGGCTCCCCAGTTAGAGAAGATGGAGGACTTACAGCACACTCTTTAGGGGACCCTCGTCCTTCAGATGGTCATCTGGTTAGGCCACAGGCACATATAGCATCTTGTACCTTTTAGAGCCGTTAGGTATTTGTAGATGCGTACCCTGATGACTTAATTGGATCATTTTGATCATCGTTGATGACATTTTTATTGTTCATGCTGGACTCATTCGTCCGATACTTTTCTTCTCACTGGTTGAGTGCTGTCATGACAGTCGTTGAGGCACCAGAGGGTCTTGTGCTAGCCACTTGCCTCGATTGTTAACTATCCGAGCCTTCAGTGAGATTTAGGAGCCCACCGAGGAGGAATCTTGGGCTCTAGTCTGGATTGTTCAGCTGTGGGGATGCGCTTTGAGAGTGAGGGGTGAGAGAGATGGAAAGCCAAGCGAGCACTATTGTCGGCATTACCAGTGGGGTCGAGCTAGGCATGCACCCCGGGTTGCACTCACTTGCACAGGGAGAACTCGCTTGCCAGCTGAGCATGAGTGCTGCCATCGTCGGACTCGACCAAATACATCTGAATGGTTGCGCTCCCTCCTGCTCGGAGGATGTCATTGCGCTGAGGAAATGTGATTGCTGGCTTAGCCTTAAGGCTATCATTGTCAGGTTTATCTTGAGCAACTTTGCTCAATGGTCCTCATTCCCTTAGGGAGGGAATGTCGCAACACCTTCATTCTGTGGGGTGCACTATCTTGTAAGTAGGATGTCGTCACATGCCCGAGGGTGAGCATCTTTAGGGCTAGTTAGATTTCATGGTTGTAATAGTCGACCCTGGCAGAGTCGTAGGCCGTCATCTGCATATTGCCATATTGACGCTCGGTCTTGTCCAAGGATGACATTTCTCATGCGCGTCTGGTCCTAATCCGCCAACGGTCATCGATTGAGGGCACTCTCTCCATTAGAGGGAGGTCATTGCACACTTGCTATAGAAGCCCCTTAAGGTTTTAGTGGTTGCTCGGTGGGAAGCTCCGACTGCCCCCAGGCCTAGGTGTTTGACTGCAAAGGGGTAGCTCGGTGATGGGACTGAGGTTCAAATTTGACCGTCTATGGGCTACTCAGTTGTTAGAACCGAGGTTCAAATTTGACCATCTATGGGTCACTCGATTCGGGGTCGAGGTTTTGTAACAAGTGAATGTGAATTCACCTAATTTTGGGGCAATCTAGGTCGTTTGATGCAATTAGATAATATACAACCATTTGTATGAATAGGTAAAATGATTATGCTATTAATAACAGCGTGGTTCAAGCAAGTAGTATAATGCATACGAGACTTACCTGGATTCGGTGTGGAACCGTCGTAGGTGCTTTGCGGTGGATGGCATGTTATGCCCTTGGGACCAGTTTATTTTCTCGGGTGCATAGCCAGCGTGCACTATTTCGGAGGGTCATCGAGGCGCTTTGATGGGAACTTTGGTCTACTACCTCTATGCTTCGTGAGACGTGGTCCTCCACCATGGACTAGCTAGGCATCATTGTCTTATGGCTGATCGCTTGAGTTTGTTGTTGGTCAATACAGCCTCGGGTACCCAGACGGGTATGGTGCTTGGCTGAATGATGCCTGTTGTAATGTGATGGGTAGTGAGTTGAACATGTTGAGCCCCTATTGCAAGAACTGTGATAGCTTCTGTGAGATTTGCTATGCAATGGACTGATGAGAGGTGTTGCCGCTTTGGGCTTTCACTCCATATCTCACTGCTAGGTTGTCCCTCTGGTTGCTGATACGCCCTAACACTCGGGGTCGTCTGGGTCCCAAGGTCGTCAAGCCAGTTGATCATCTGAGGATATTGACTTTCTCTGATCACCTAGAAGGTGTACAGTGAAGCCTCCAACATTGCATCTTCAGACGGGTATAGACGGTCTAGGGACAACATGTCCGGAGCACCCGGCTGAATATCGAGTGCTTATACACTCAAGGTCGATCAATCATATGCATGGCTACCCGGTAGGGGGTCATTGCCATGGGCGACATTGCCTCCTGCTGGTGCAATGGCTCGTACCCAGGATGTTGATCTTCTTCGACTATCCTGAAGTTGAAGGACAAAGCCCCCAACATCGCGCCTTTAGACGGGCACAAAGGGTCTGGAAGAGGGTGCTCAGTTGAGCACCGGGAGCCCTTACGTTTGGTGTCAATTGTCAAATGGCATGGCTACTCGAGGAGGGGTCATCACCATGAGAGGTGATATCTTCAGTTAACGTCTTGGCTAGAGCACGAGTATTAACCATATTTGTTTTGTTGTTGTGAGGTGGAAAGACTTTTTGGTCGTTCCCACAGACGGTGCCAATGATGCGTTCCTAGTTTTTGGGTTGTGGTACAAATTAGGAAGCCACTCGATCTTTCGCTGCTGGTCAAATTAGAGCAGGTCCAGTGTCGTTGCTACTAATCGGGAACCTACGTATTATAATTTATAAACAAGAAGTCAGAGGATTGGCAAAATTTGCTCCCCAATTTATCCTCCGATACTCAAGATAGAAATTTTTTTAACGAAATAGAAAGATGTAAGAGAAATACGTAAATACAAGTGGTGGAAATTGAGTGTTTGGATGCACCCTATAAAGGGACAGCTTAGAAGTGCACTCGATTGAGAGCGGTTTAAAGGTGCGCCCGATTGAGGGACGGTTTAGCAAAATGTCTGGCTGACGGTCAGCTTAGTGGAGCACCCGGCTGAGGGCCAGTTTAATGGAGCGCCCGGCTGACAGGTGGCATAGAGCGCCCGATTCAGGAGCAAATTAGAGGTGCGTCCAATTGAGGAGCGGCTTAGAGGTGCGTCCAATTGAGGAGCGGCTTAGAGGTGCGTCCGACTGACGGGCAATTTAGAGGTGTACCTGACTGAGGGGCAGCTTAGAAGAGATCCCGGTTGAAGGGCGGGTTAGAGGTGCACCTGATTGAAGGGTAGCTTTGAAGTGGAAGAATAAACTCCACTGATGGGTTGGCATCCTGGTCACCTGAGCGGAGGGTTGGCTCATTGACAGCGGGCTCCTAGCCTCGGGACGGAGGGCTGGCTCCTGGATGGAAGGCTCTTGGCTCCCAGATAGGGGGCTCATGGCTCCGAGACAGAGGACTCCTAGCTCTTGGCTCTCGGACGGAGGGTTCGCTCCAAGACAGAGGGGTCTTAGTTTCGGGACGGAAGGCTTCTAGCTCTGGGATAGAGGGATTACTCCTGGACGGAGGGCTCCTATCTCCAGTATAGAGGGTTTCTGACTCCTAGACGGAGGGCTCTTGGCTCCGGGACAAAGGGCTCCTGAGTCCTGGATGGAGGGCTAGCTCCTGGATAAATGGCTCTTGGCTCTAAGGCGGATGGTTCTCACTCCCAGACGGAGGGATGGCTTCCAGATGGAGGGCTCTTATATCCGTGATAGAGTGCTGACTCCGGGAGGAAGGGCTCCTGGACAGAGCGTAGGCCCCCTTCATGGGGATGTTGAGCCATCTAGAGCTTGCTCTTCCAAGCTTAAAGGTGCCCGGCTTTATAGTGTGATCTATAGATGCGCTCTTCTTATTTGGATATTGTGGGACCTTACACTTTGTAAAAATTTTATTGTGTTGGAGCTAAGTTGTGAGTCTACTGTGAGGCTTGACCCCTTAGACCTATGGCTAGTAGACCAATTAGTTTTAGTTTTTAATAAATAATATTTAATTAATTTAAAAATTAGTTTGCTATATTCCCTATAAAAATATGAACTGTCCTTTACATGTGTGTTTATATATGGGAACGATTTCTCTAGCACCAGAATAATGACAACTTTTTGTAAGAGGGGTTTATCACTGCTCTTCCAATTTTTGATTTAAGTCCTTGCGACCGTGGAGCTCGCTACCTTGCATATTTTTACTGTGTAACTCTATTATTAGAAAAAAAGTGAAATAAAAAAGACAAAAATTTTAAAAAAAATAATTTTAAATTCTTTAATAAAATATTATTACAATGAATGTCGGTATATTTTTTTGAAAAATAAATCATATTATGATTTATAAAATGACATAATAATTTTACGTTGTAAATGATTATGTAAATCTCATTTAGTTTTACTCAAAATTTTATCGTGTAAATTGTTGTACTTTAAGATACTACTTGGGGATTTTTAAAAGGAGCTTTTTCTAAACATTGAAATAGTTAAAATGAGCATGTAAACTGAGTTAGAAATTTTCGAAAGGTTATCGGTGTTGGATATTATATCCTAAAAATATTAAACTGAGAATATATTTAATAATTATTAAGTTATATTAACTAGTCTCCATAGCTTAATATATTATTTATTTAATGGGTATTTCGTTGTAATATGTGATGCCACAGTGAAAATAATTAACAATTGGGACATTATTAAAAACATCATGCAAATGATTAAGAAAATAATGTTGGTAGATTGAAAGATATATTTTATATATTAATATGTGATGCGTCTCAAGATCCAGATTACTAAATAAATTAGGAAGTCGCAAGGCTTGGGTCTCGACTGCAAGCGGTTCCTATCTTCGTCATTTAAAACCTGAATCCTACACGTCACAACTTAATAAACGAAATGTCAAATGATGGCAGGACTCGCCTCCTGATATGTTCTCTAACGCTCAATTTAAAAATTTTTCACAGTCGAATAAAAAGATGGGATGATGAGAAAATAATGCGCAAATGCAAGCATTAAGAGATTGAGTGTTTATTGGAGGGCTAAACTCTGTTTGGTGCGCTTAACGGGTGAACACTTTGAAAAAAATTGCACTCGCAAGGGAATGGCTTGGAGAATCGTGGTTGCACTCATTGGAGAGTGGCCTTTAGAGAGAGATGCACTAGTCGGGGAGTGGCTTAGAGAAAGTGGGTCGCACTTAGGACATCCGATTCTCTGGATCGATTGCTTGATCAGTGATTGGATCGTTGAATGCTCCGGTGAGATTTCAAAAGAAAGGATCCCCCGTTTCCTATAGAAGAGGGGATGTATATATAGAGTGAGAGGGTGGGCTAGCTGCCATGGACACCACGGTACTACAATGGTGAGTGGCTGACACTATGCGCCTAGGGTTGCAGGCTACAGGCACGATGGCTCTATACCTCTGGGGGAGCCAACATTGTGCTTCCACCCCTGGTAGTCTGCGCTATCGGAATTCTCTTGGTGACAGGTTGGTTGCTACTGCCTGCGATTTCTGCTCTTACAACCATAAAGGACAAAATTGTGATAGTGGTCATTTGGATTCTTCTGCAAGCCGGAATAGGTTGAGCTATAGGTGTGGGCTGGTCCAATGGTTTCCCTCAATGGCCCACATACTACTGGGCAGTTCCAAATCGTGTCGCTTAGGCCCATCACTATAGACTTTGAGTCTCTAGCTTGGTGGAGCTTTTACGGGGTTGCCATTTTCTGGGCTGGTCTTCTCTCTACGAGTTGGAAACTAGGCCAATCCATGAGTTACCAGACCCATCACAAGCCCCCTATGGTGGGAAGTTTAAATTTTTAACCACGACATGTTCCTGATGGGACGCTCCTTGTAGGCCTACATGTGCGTTCCTTCCCTACGCGAATTCCTTTCCCAGCGTTCTGCGGATTTTTGCTCAGTTTGATAGGATTCGATTTGATTCCCTGCCACTGGTGATCTTTTGTCATTAGCGACATCTCCTCGGTTCAATATTGGCTAATCTCCTTCGTTGGCTATAAATGGAATGGTTCTTTATGCCTCGCACTACAAAGCATTACCCACCTGCTTAGGAGCAAGCACACTAAGAGTTAGCATGGAGCCTATGCAACTACAAGCTCGAATCGGATGGAGTTTCTCTCTAATGTTCAAAATTATTGTCTGAAGATGCACTTGAAGTATACCTTGGTTACCCTCTTTTACGGCAGACCCCAACCGGCCTCATGCTGACTGAGAGAGGATGGGGTTTGGGGGCTTGTTTTCCCTTCTCCTAGTTGATGTCGAGTAGTCCTCTTGGATGTAGCCCTAAGAAGGGGGCCTCTCAGTCCCCCAAATGGGAGATGATTGTTCCTCTTCCCATCCGGTGAGCGTCTCTGCCTTTTGCTGCTCTTGGGAGGACTGTTGTATAGTCTGTAGGGGAAGGTGCTCCCTTTTTTTTTGTTTTGCCTCTCGGCTAAGGACAGGTGTAGTACCTAAGAGGAGTGATCCTTGTTCTTATTGGGAGGGCTTTTCTGTTCTTTCTACTGGGCTGGCTGCTCGAGAGGCGACGCTGCGATGGCCAGCAGATGAGCTTTCCTCTTGCAATCATTCATCCTAAAGTCAGTTGGACAACTGTAGTCAGGTCACTACTCCAAGTATTTTTATTTTATTTTATTTTGAGTTGTACGTCCGTTGTTATAAGCTTGTTGTACGTTGTTAATGAATCGAACTTCCCTAGTGCTTGTTGTCTTTAATGTCTATCTCTAATATTCTTGCATAATGTGAATAGTTAAAGCACTTGAATGTTATATTCTGTCCGTGATTTTTGACAATTTGACAACTTGGGCTACTAACAACTCAGTCTTTTGACGATTTGACTTACAACAACCTTATCTATACGCCTGGTGGGATGTGAATTAGTTGAATCAATCTCGAGCTTGTTAGGGCCAAATGTCGTCAACTTGATGTCTTGGAGTGGCGTGTCAGGGCATCATTACCTGCACTGCACCATCGACTCACCGATCTAGGCCTAGGACCGTCAAGATGCCAACAGGTTGGGTAGGGAGGCATAGCGTCAATCATCATATCTAACCCCAAACTAATGCACTGCAGCACTCTGTGGTACGGGCACGTGTTGCGGTCATTATGGAGACGCACCTCTTCAATATTCTCAAACAATTCCATTGTAGGGCCAAGGTTTTGGCTATCTAAGCATTGGCCTACAGCAGTTTCTATACCTCTTCATTCTTTAGGTTCTTTTTCCTTAGTTTGCCATCCTCTTCTCTCTGATTTACACTACTTCTCATATGTCCCCTTGGGACATTGCTAACATTCCTTCCATCCTCACTGGTAGGGAAATATAATCTCTATACAACGAGTATCATATTCTGAGTGTCATTCAGTACCCTTTACATGGCATTGATGATGCAGCTTGCTATCATCGTCCAAGGTTTATAACCATCTACGAGGAATGTTTGAAAGTCAGCCTTCACATTTCATTCGCAAAGGAGTTGTGTAAAATCCCAAGGGCTTTGGAAATCCCTATGTCTTGCCTCCATCCCAACGCTCTCTGATACCTTATTTCTCTGTGCATCATTCTCTGCACAAAAGGGCTTTCCTTGGATGCCTGCGCTTTGAAGGTGATCTTCCGATTTAACCAAGATGTCGACTGGGTCTCTTTCACTCATCACAAGAAGTTCAAGATAAGCGGGGGGGAACCCAGATTCAATAAAGAGTTGGAAGGACCGCTTCTTTTATTTGGCGGTCACTATTGAATGGAGAATCCCGAATAAATTGAGCAGGATCAATGGGGCCTATGCTGATAATGTCCTGAATGCTAAGGAACAGATGGCCCAAGCACAGATGAGGCTCGTCGAAGAGTATGCTGACATCTTGTGCCACACTGACTATTGGGTCTCCCAAAGTGCACTTGATGAGGTTCATTGGGAAGTTTGGGTAGAGGGGGACGATGCCTCTACCACTATGTCGCATCGCTCCAAGCAGAAGCTGAGAGATCTATGCACCCGGGACTCCCCTGAGTAGGTATTTGGTGAAGCGGTCCCTCCATCGACCACCATTTTTTAGGAGTGTCGGGCGATTGATGAGGCATATTCAAAGGCACCTGCTCTAGTTGCTGGCGAGTCATTGCGAAGGCTAGGCTTCGATCAATCTTCATCAGATGACTTAGATTTTGTCGAGTCACATGGAGAGGGTGAGGGCGGTGAGCCCCAACGGATTCTGCTATTGGAACAGGGGGCCCCTCGGTCGGCAGGCTAGGCAAACTATTCGATGTCGTGACTGCAGCTGAGTGTGGGGTCTAGATCTTGGTGGCTACGTCACCGGAAGCACCAGTTTCCACTCCCCCTACTACTCCAGCCAAGGTGGGAGGTAATGAAGACTAGTTGGTGGAAGAAATAAGAGGGGTAACCAAGAGGTTGTGGCCACTGCTGAGGAGGTGCCTTGCCTGAAGGCTTCGACTCCTGAGCTCCCAGATGCTTTGAAGGTGCTTCCTTCAAGCTTTGAGGTGCCTATCTTTTGCCATGCTCGACCCATGCGATTTTCGTTGCCTCTGGCTAGATTTGGAGCCGAGGACTCTTTTGGCCCCACTTATTAGGAGGGTCCGTCTCATCAGGAGGGTCTATGCTACTATGAGGTACTGCTTCACAGACTTCCTCACTTTGTGATCATGTTCTTCCACTATTTTCCTTGACTATTCATTCTGTATTGCTTGACAGTCACAGGAGGTGCCTCAGGTGGTAGTAGAGGCTATGCATTGGCAAGATATTGAGATTTCTCACCTATGGCTGGTGCAAGCTGATCCTACCGTCCTGGAGAAGATGGAGCACCAAGTGAACACTACTGTTATAGAGGTTTTGCAAAGTGAAAAGTGGGGCACCTATCTCAATCAAGTGTTGTCCGAGTTGAAAGTGAGATTCTGAGAGCTTGAGGAGGAGAACTATCAGGCTTAGAATCGGTTCCCCTCGCTCAAGGATGAGCTTTGAGAGACTCAGCAGCAACTCATCGATCTTTGGAGTGAGTACGACCGACTCAAGGGAGAGCTAAAGACCCGACTTCACCTTGATGAAGTTAGCCGTGTGATGAATGAGATGTTCAAGACAACATTCACTTCTATAGGTGAATTGCACCCTTAGTGGCTCTAGAATTTCCCACTAAACACCTTGGTCCGAGGAATGTTGGAGTTCAATGCCAATTTGACTTGATCAACTTCTTGGGGACAGGAGGGGAGCCTTCACCACGGTCATCGGAGGGCACCCAACCTTAGGATTGTATTTTGTTTGAGTCATAAGCATAGGCAGTGTTTTTATTTTTCCTAGATGGACTCTCCTCGATGTACATGTAAATTCTCCAATAAATAAGTTAGATTGTTTTTGTAAGGTTCTAGTTTCTATAACATATATTAATCGAGATTAATTAAGTTAATATAATTAAAATTGATGTCAAAATATGTGAAAAAGAATGTTAAAAGGGAAAAATTGTAAACTAGACGAGTATCGCACCCGGCCTTGGGCTAGTGCTTGCAGGCCTTCCCAATGCCCATCAGGCGCCTTGGTAGGTGCCAAAAACAGTACAGGGGTGCACTCGCCGCTTGCCCGAGCGCCCCAACCAGCACGAATTCTAATAGCTCCTGTTCTCGACCCGCACTCGAGCACTGTACTTTTGTAAAAGTCAGCCATGGGCCGATTCCACCACATTCTAAGAGGTGGATGAGAGAGAAAGAGTCAAAAACTGAGAGAGAAGGAAGAAGAGAGAGAAAGGAGAGAAGGCTCCAAGAAACTGAATTCGAAACATTCGGACTAAGAATTTTGATATATCAAGTGAAGGTAAGTATATTTTTAACTCCCTCTTTCCTTTGTTACTTTTTATTTTCGTTCTTTTGGAGTATTATTATTTCAATACTTATCCAAGTTAGAATTTTAAAGTAAAAATATAAAAAATTTGCATACTTATCGGTATGCCATGATTTTATGGTAAAATTTATCAAAAATCTCCATTTAATTATCTATATTGAAATTATGTGTATTATCTAAAAATTTTGTTCATATTTAGATGTATAAAAATAATTCCTACACGTTTATACTTTGTAGATATTAATTATATTTTATAGCATGTTATCAGTATATGTTAAAAATATACCATATATTTAATTGTGTACTACAGGTTTATTAAGTTTGTCTTGGATTTTCTAAATTTTTTTTTGTATGTTTTAATGTTAAATTTTATATTATAGATTTATTATGATCATAAAATGTATAACATAGTATAAGGAAGAAAAAGAAAGAAAATTCTGCTATTATATTAGGAAAATGTAAACTATTCTCCAATGAGTGAGAACTACGAATTAAGAAGTAAAGTATAGAAAGTTTCTTTAATAAAGAAAGTAAGAAACTGGACCACTGAGTATTCAATAGATAATATATTTTGGCATGCCTTGGTATATTATAGTAGAAGATTATTATCTGATTCAGTACCGCAATACAGTTTCAGTCCCCGTCTTCAGAGAGATAATATGTAGATCGCCCACCTTCAAGTCTTAGATAGGAGTACAAAGGCTTTCAATTGTGTAGGAATAAATACAATCTGAGTTTTGATCGACTACTCTTTTAGTAGTAAGGCCTATTAGTCATAATTCCTAAAAAAAGCAAGTTTTTAGTATATTTTGACAGATAAGAATAAAGAAGAACAAGAAGCATGTTATGATAAACAAATAATAAGAAAAGAACAATATAAGAAATCATAAAGAGAATTGCATGAATATTCTTACCATGTTTTAAGCTATTATATTATATGATGATTTCTATTCCTACTATTATATTTTAAGTAAAAAATTACATGATCCTTACTATATATTATACTTTACTGAGTATTTAACTCACTCCTTATTATTTTAGTAACCCTTCAGATGATCTACACAAGTTTCTACCTAATGAGTTGGAGTATAGTTTGAAGTGTTTAGTTTATATTTCTAGAGTTATCATTTTTGCTAACCAATATTTTGGAATAGTATGTACTATATTTAGTTGTTATTTTATAGTTGACTTTAGATGTAGACTCAAAAGGAAATGATATAAAGTTTTTGATCAATTTTAATAAATGTTATGGAACAATGTATTCTTTGTACGTCATGTAATTCAAATGGTTTAAGTTTTATAGATATTATTTGCTTCCGTAGATATGTATAGATTAGATTAGCAGACATCTTTCCTTAACATGAAATTAGCATCATATTGTTAGATTAATATCAGAGTCACAGATAATATGACGATATATTAGGATTTTGTGTATGTTAATTATTATTTATGTATAGGTGGATTGGAGTATTTTCAGGAAAGACTCATGTCCAATTGATTATGATATATTTAACTGGTAATATTAATAATTAAAAGATAATAATTTATGATTAAAATTAATGACGGATTTTAGAATATAGCTGATCAAAGTTTTAATAATTGTCGCTTATATTTTTAAGTTTGTGCGAACTTATCTTTGTGCAATACTAGCTCAATTTGCCAACTAAGTGTTGTTGTTGTTGCCGGGCTTGATCGATTATTTTTGTTTATGTGTGTTTTTTCTTGTCAAATGATGTCGTAGTACTGAGAGTGACTCTAGATGGCTAACCAGATTTGGTCGCCGCCATTGTCAAGTTTCAGCAAAGTCTAAACTGTCACCTATACTTGACTGTTGGTGCTCGTCCGATTAAGAGGGAGTTGTCACACTCGTACATCTAGTCCTAGTCCGCCGAAGGTCTTATGGGGTACTAGCCACTCTTTTGGGTAGGTCTAACTTTC
>JAOVVI020007643.1:0-14732 GCA_028571085.2 Nepenthes alata
CGTACTGAGTTAGGAAGAGATCCGTGATGTTACGGAAACTCCTGACAGTGCCTGAAGGGAGATGATGGAACTAGATTCGGGCATCTCCCTTCAGGGTGAGTGGGAAATAGCGGCACATTGATGAGTCCTCCAGCCCTTGTAGACTCAAATGGGTGCGGAAGTGATCCAAGTGGTCAACCAGATCACTGCTCCCATCGTATGAGTCAAGGGATGGCATGTTGAACTTTGTAGGGAGTGGACGGCTCAGGATCTCTGCAGTAAAAGGAGATCGGTCCAAGTCAATGACGTGCCCCTCGTCTTGGAACACGTGATTTCAGATTTTATCCACTCACGGATCTGCGCGAGTGGCGTTTGCTGATCTTTTGGAGTTGAGGAAAGCCCTCAACTTCATCTTCTCTCCGGAGGGTCCAGTAGCCAGTTGGCTGCTGCCTCCAGTAGATCTGGCAGTCATGGAGGCTCACTCCTGGACTGCGTTGTTGTCTTCTGTCGGAAAGTATTGGAGATTTCTTCTCTCTGGACTTCCTTGCGAAGACATGCTCCCGGAGCGTTCTTTAGGCCTATTTTGGCCAAGAACGCGGGAGGACGCTAGAGCCGGGTTATTTTTGGCCTTCTCGGGCCTTTTGGCCGGCATCTTTTTCCTTTGGCCACCTCTTTTGGTGGCCGGTGGGGGAACAGCTGCTGGAGGAGCCGCTTGCAGCCTTTGCTCGTTCTGAGAGTAAAGTATCTGGAGCAGACGCGTATTGGCCTGCATCTGCTCTATCAGTTGTGAAAATAGGGCGGTGGTACTCCGCCCGTAGCCCCATTAACCGTGGCACCAGCAGCATGGTCCTGGTCGGGGTTGGCAACATCTCTAGCGGGATCGCTAGCTTGGGCTCTTGTGTTCACCATTGTTGAGTCAGAAGGTGAAAGAGAGCACTGTGGAGATTTGTGGTTGGCTTTTATAAGCGTTCTCACAGACGGCGCCAATGATGCGTACCTAGATCCGAACTTCAAATGGATTCGGATTTGTCTGGATGGTTGAACCGGTTTTGTTTCCTGAGTGCGAATCCTACACACCACTAAAAAGCACAGAAGGTCAGCGTGTCGGCGAGAAGTTGTCTCACCGAAAATACTCTGACGCTCAAGTCAATAAACAGCATTCGATGATCGAACGGTAACAGAAACTAAAAGTTGGGAATAAAGAGAGGACAGGAGTAAACGAATCTTCAGATTTAAGAGAGGCCAAAAGCTGTCGTCTTGAATCTGGAGGGTGAAAAGGCAGTGAACGGCTGCCGGAAGCGCGTTGTTGCCTTAGGTTTTTTTGGAAGTTCCAGCAGAGAGATGAAGGTCGTCTTTGCTGTGAGTATTCGAGTAGGTCGTCTCTCCAAGTGTTTTGTGTCTGTCTCTGTGTGTCTGAAAGCGTAATTGGAAGCTTAATTTGGAGAGTAATTGAGAGCGTATGCGTTTGCCAGTCTCTTTGAAAGCGTGCATTGAATGATAATTCAATGGCTTATTTATGACTGAGATGGCGATCTTCCTTCTGTGGAAGGAGTGATCTCCTCTATAATTCTTAGTTGGCTTACATTCTAGAGCAGATGCCAGTTGCCAAGCTACGTGAGACAATTTTCTTCTGAGGAGGTCAACAGCTTTCCAAGCCGGTTACCTTCCTTCTGGGTATGTTACCGTTGGAGAGCCCCAGTTGGCAAAAAATTTGGGAAATCTGTCGCCTTCCTTATGCGAAAGGCGCCAATTTTGTCAATGTCTATTTTGGGTGCTAGCTGGGATCGTAGAGGATGCGTGGAGAGCCGTCGTTGACTGCCTGATGGATCATGGGCTCGAATGGATCAGGCCCGTTACTGTTGAAAAGCCTCTTTGGGCCCAATGTGCAGTACGCGGACGGTCAACGTTTGAGTTGACCGTCTGCGTGCGCATTGACCATCCTCGGCCTTTTAGCTTCTGAGCCTATTCTTCAACTGGGCCGTTGGAGTGTTGACCGTCCTTCCTGGACTTCCATTGACTCTTTTGGGCCAACCCATTTTTAATATACCTATCAATATTATTATATTTTGATATTATTTATTATATTTATTTATTGAATATTATGCTCACTTGTATATTTTCTTAGCTCAATAGTAGAAAAGATTGGTATTAAGTTAGAGGGAATCATAAATTTGATGTGAAGATTTTAAATAAATACGATCTCAGAGTCCAGAAAACCTTATGATGTGAAATAGCAATGTTAGTTTGTACGTAATCAAATTCACAAAAAATAATTTGGTCAATAATTTTATAAATATGTATTATAATAACATATATATTATATATTAAAACAATTTTAACACACTTTTGCACTGATTAGTTTTATTTTTTGAGTCCACCAACATATTGATAACCTGAATATATTATCTAAATAAGAGATTAGCAGATTCCTTATTAAAAATTTATACAAATTAATTAATTATATATATATAAGACCCAATATTATCTATATATTTGATCTTAAGTATCATTTGTCACCTATCTTACAGCGGCATGATGAATATAAACTTACTCAATGTATAAAATATCTCTCTCAGTCTATAACAAAATGAGTAAATAAAAAACCAATAAGATCATCCCTCACTGCATATGATTCCTTTACAATGTACTCATTATTACTTTCACATGACATCATATATCACAACTAAAATACCTAATAAATAAATAAATAAATAATATACGTGTACTATGGATAACAATATAATTATTAAATGAATTCCCCATTAAACAAGGCATAATATCCAGCAAGCAGACTCCTTTCCGGTTGTATTAGTTCTTAGAAATTTTACTGAAATTATGTTCCATGAGTTATAATATTATAGACATTAGTACTATCTCACATTTTCAGAAATTCAATATTTATCATGAATATTTTGATTCATAATAAGTATTTATGATTTAAATTTTATACATGGCCGGTTCGTGCCTGCCAGATCACCGCAGCAAGTATCCATAAAAATCTAGTATGCCAGTCAGAAGGAAAACAGTGATCAGCCAGCAACCTTCAGAGGAAAAAAAACAAAAAGCTTCCAGCAGTTAAGACTATAACCATTTGATCAATTCCCATATAACGGCGGCAAGTAGCACAATCACGATAACAAGCAAACACAGGCACCCGCATCCTCCTTTGGTGCGCTTGGTGAGAATGGCCAGACTCCTCTGTACACGCTGCTTTAAGAGAGGGAGGGAGAGAGAGATCACCATACGTTGATGTACAACATCGCAAGGCAAAGGTGTCAAATCCCAGGGGCATTACCCACATAAAATATCTCAAAAAATGTAGAACATTAAAGATGGTTCAACAGTTAAACATTTATTTTTACGCAAAGTTTTAAAAACAAAAATAATTAATCTATGCAACATCTATTGCTTATTATCACGTACTAATAAACGTTCTCCAATAACACAAAACAGCTAGAGAACAAGTTTGAGTTTTTGCAGTAAAAATACAAAAGCAATCCTTAGCAGTTGATTAGAAGCTCCAATGGAAATGGTGGCCCAATAAACAGTGCTGCCTGAATAGAACTAAGCAGGGTTCAGACACAAGCGGCCATACCCTGCAAGGCAGAAACTCCAAAGGAGTTCTAACAAGGATAAAATTTAAGCTTACAAGCTTCAGCATGTCAAAACCCACAGCATGTTGCACTCGTAATGATATCTACTTCCACTCAGAAATGAATAACAAATAACTCTCAAGCAACTAGCCTGACTATATAGTGTTTTAGGTAGTTCCTCAGCACCTGTTAATATTTTTTTCCCTTAACGATCAAAACTTTATAATGAGAGAGGAGGGGAGAGTCTTTAGTAATCTCAATGCCAGAACACAATCATGCTGGGCCTATAGATGAAGCTAATACACACAAGGCTTTTCAAATTACCATTTGCTGCGGCTATTTATTTTTTTGTGGCGCACTAGAAATAATGTGGGTTCAATGGGGGGCCGGTTCGTAAGAACTTACCTTCTTTAATTTTTTTTCTTCTTCCACAGTGCTCCCGATTTGAGAGTGGAGGAGGTCTCCAAGGGTCAGTTCTACTCAACAAGATAATTCATTTTTCATATCCACTGTATATTAAAACCACTATTTATAGCCAACTAGGAATATATTCCCAATTTTGTTAATGATGTTCTACTAACTAAAACAGGTAAATAATGCAAAAAATAAAGAAGGAAGAGGAAGCAGTTAGAATCTGATGTTGTTGTACCAGCTTGCTAAGATGTCGATGTAATACTACTCCTCACGTCACCAGCACAAGCCTTCGCGATTTGCCTAGCTGATTCACTGGAAGCCATTCTCCTTCTCACGTGATGACAAAGCTTTTCTAGATGAGCATTCATACACTGACCCTGATCCACCACTTGTCCATCCGACAGTGGAGACCACCCTTGATGTGTGGCTGTGATGAATTACTCTGAGTCGTCATAACCTTCCAATTTTCTTTTGTACTTCAGACTTCATTTCCTTCCTCTTCCGCAACTCCTCATTTTCTTCCCAGTGTTTCCCATCCGATCTTCCTTGTGTAAAACTTTTATTTATTTATTTATTTTATGTTGCTCACACTAGGTTCAAAATATATCACCGAGAAGATTTTTCAAAGCGTTCGAGACAAGTTATACTCATTTTCTTAGGCGAGAAAGGTTTCCAGTCGTTCCATTCTCATATGGTGGAGGTTTCCCCAGTCCCTGATGCACCCTTGTACTGGTTCATCTGACGTCTACTAGGATTTTTGGATTGTTGTGATGTAATGTTGTGGGATGTATCTTGTAAGCTTGGTTCAGATGTTTTGGGGCCTTGAAGGTTGTCCTTGGCTTGTGTTTGCACAGTTTATTTTTTCATTAATATTAATTACTAATAAAAAAAAAAAGTCACTGGGCTAAAGCATAGAACAATATCTAACACTTCAGATACATTTTTGTATTCCAAAACCAATATGGCTGTCACTCTTGGTATGCAATTTGGCCCAAAATATTGGCCTATTGTCACAAATTGGAGTAAACCCTATAAATCACTTTCAAATCCAGAATTACCGGAACAAATTTCCTCCTGGAAAATTTCTTCCAATTAGTATATATGGCAAGTCAAAGTATTTTGATCCATTTTTTTCACTTTTTCTAGTGTCATGAACTGTCCAATAATACAGGTAAGGGAAAAATCCATGCAAAATCAACTGCAAAAATATCATAACATCCCTGGAAACTGCAAGATAATGCTGTTAAATGAAAATAGAGACAAAGTAACCTGCAAACGGGAACTTGTTGACTCCACGTGATCATCC
Source organism: Nepenthes alata (assembly GCA_028571085.2). Lineage (NCBI taxonomy): Eukaryota > Viridiplantae > Streptophyta > Magnoliopsida > Caryophyllales > Nepenthaceae > Nepenthes > Nepenthes alata. The sequence goes on from JAOVVI020007643.1 coordinate 5,293, forward strand.
AATGAATCCTGCACATCATTAGAGGAATTTAATTTGAATTATACAATGGACAAAAAAAATAGCATGAAGTTTCTTATTTAAACTCCAAAATAATGGGACCACAAGCAAATAATTAAGACAATAGACCATAAAATCTATCAAAAAGGTAACATTACCAAAAGCCTAGTGTGTAAGTTAAGTTCCTCATTGACTGCCAACGCAATATGCTTTGTACTTGTTACTGTTTCCTCTAATTTTGCAAGGCCATCGTCTTGTTCTGCTTAGAAATCAAGAAAACACCCAGAACGATATAATGAGGTATGCCCAAACATATTGACCAGCTATAAGAGGAAGCTAAAGTGTTCATCCTACATGCCTTTCATCATTTGCCGCTGAAAACTCAAAAGACCATGGCTGTCCATGTTAGTAGCTCTTCCCATTACATCATCCAACTTTGACTCTGTACCAAGCAAGCTGTCTCTGTTAGTAGAATCGGACATGTTAAGAGTAGTTGCCATCTGGTTAACTTTGGATCTCATATTTGTCAGCATGTCCTTCCGCTTGTTCATCTCTTTTGCTGTTCTGTAATAATGACAAGCAGCATTAGAACACTTCAACGTGATCAGTAATAGTGATACAGGGATGGCAAGGAAAAAGAAGAAGGGAAAAGGGAAGAAACAGAGAAGAAAATAGAAAAAAGAGGGAAGTAGAGATTACTAGATAAAAGGAAGGATAATCATAACTTCTTAATATCAATTCAATTCATTAATAACTATCAAATAATAAAGTTAAAATCCTTATATATAAATATCTAACTCTTAAATTAATTAGGAAATAAACGCATTTTTCTAATTAACAATGATTCAAAATAAGGATTTAATAAAAATAAAATATATTATTCTTAAAATATTTTGGAACTACTAAAATTAAAACTTTCAAGAATCCTCAATATATTATAAAATATGCAAACAATTTAATAATAAAAAATAAAATAAAATAAAATCTCTCTAATATCTTTAAAATGACTGCATCAATTCTCTCGGAGTAACAGAAATTTGATCCCATCAAGTAAGGCACCTACCGTCAATCTTCCAACCACAAGCTAAATGGCTTCATAGTCCTCCTCCGATGCCCGTAAACATATATGAGTGGTGGCAGAAATCTATTGCTCCACCAACTCCTCAGTGATGGAAAATTGAACCTGGCGATAGCCAATCCTACCGTAATACCCGGTTTCTAATTAATTGATTTCGATATTATCAATTTATTTTGTGTTAATTTAAAAAATAATAGTATAATAAAAATTGGTAAGAAATCGATTAACAGTATCATACTTGGCCTAATGTGCGCTTGACATGCCCTCGTGTGTTTCGTATAGATTGTGTGACGCTAGAAGCACCCTTTGCAGTGCTTATATGCAGAATTAGCAGATTGTTTGAGCCTAAGTTGCACTTGATGTGGCGCTCATGCGCGTTTGAAGGTTTGGGCTACGCCTGATACGCGCCTGACCGGCGCTCGTGCACTTATTTGTGTATGTAAGCCATGCTAACATTGTTTTTAGGCAGATTCCACGGGAAGAAGAGAGAAGAGAGAAAGAGAAGGAAAGAAAAAGAGAGGAAGAGAAGAGATGTAACTTTGAAGCATCATTTTATCAAATCTATCAGATTAAAGGGAAAAAAATAAGTATTTCAAAGCCCGATCTTCAGTCTATTTCAGATTTTCTCTAATTTTGTTTACTGTTGGTGATTTATTATATATACATGTCATCTTTTACTTCTCCCACTTTGATTTCATGTGAATGCATGTAGTTTTACCAATTGTTTTGAGGTTTTGTTTTGATTTTACCTAATATCTGAGAAATTTATTTTGTACAAAATGAGTAAATATTTTAAAATATTCTATTTATATATGAAATATTTGCAAAAAAAAAAGTTATGAAAAATATGCATTTTGCATTGCATGTGGTATTCCATGCATGTACTTTAAGTTTGACTCTATTTTGTTTCGATATTTGCACTTTTTCAAAGGGTGAAGAGTTTTGTATCTGTACTTTTCTAGAGTGAAAATTTTATACTCTTCCGATAGAGAAGAAAAGTTTAGACATTTGTTATAAAGCCCCCAATTTGGCATTTTGTTGAAAACTATCGTAAGAAATTGAACGGAACTAATATATTCGAACATTCTAATATATTTAAATAGACTTGAGGATTGCACCTATCATTCATAGAAGGCAAAAGAAAGTGACATTTAACCCCATCTAAACCCCGTTGATAGGGAGAAATATGTAGACAACTTACCTATGGGTCTAAACAATAGCAATTCAGCTTAAGGTTACCAGAGTACGTATAACGCTTCCTCAAAGTTAGTATTTTGGTCTTAGGTTCTCAAATTTAGTATGTTTTAGATGTTTGATATTTTTACCTGCATCTAATTTGATATTCACGATGTTTAATTATGGACTTGCAGGTTTTGACCACTATTCAGATTTATGCTATCGGAATTTGGACGATATAGTATATTCAAACTGTTTGATATCTGTATTCGGGTTACGAATTTTGCGTACGATATCATGTTTTGATATTTGGCATATTTGGGCCCCTAATTTGTATCAGAGTTTGTATATATTTTATTATTTTCACTTTACTTTGATTTATAGATATATTATTTCACTATATATATATATACACTGATACTTGTTGAACATTTGATTTATGATTATACTGTCTCTAACCTTTTTATATTATAGGGTTATAGATTGCTTGCAGGAAATTTGGATGATAATGTTCCAGGAGATTTCATTTATGCTTTATGATTCTTAAATTTATAGTTGGGTCAATATTTGTATTTCAATCTAGTGAAGGAAATTTTGTATAGGCTGATATTAGTATATAGTATTTGGATGGAGATTTATTCGATTTCTTTTAGTATCGAGTTAGTGATTGTAGATGACTATGCTGGTTTGACATTGTGTATATAATATTTAGACGATCACTTTCCTTATGGATCATACATTAGATTATGACCAGTGTCTAATGTTTGGATAGGTAGTTTAGAGAAATCTTGTGGTTAATGTCATGATTATTATCAGCGGTTTTGATTATATTGTCAAGTCCAACCCAATATTGGGTATTGTATCTGATATGTTTTCTTTATGATCACTAGCAATAATACATGGATTTAATTATTGTCATTATATATCACCTGCTTTTGGGTCCGAGTTCATGACATTTGCGGACTCCAATAGAACTTCAAAATATTTGGATCTAATTATTAAAGTGTCTAAAGGTTTCCTAGATTTGTATCCATACAAATCTTAAATGGACTCGTGCCTATAGAGTTATTGCAAAGTTATTATATGCATGCCAATTGGCATATTTGGCAAGTACTAACTATCTTAGTTATATCTATTTTCAAACTAGGTTAGTGAAACTATCACTTAACTTTATCTATTATCTTATTACGTTTAAACTGGCTAGATAGACCACCTGCAAGAACTTACCAAACTATGAAATCTAGAAGAAATATTCTAAGAATATAAAGTTTATTGGCTTAAAACAAATATTCATCCTGAACGTGAAAGCCAATCATGGTATCAGGTTGATTGTTTTGTAAACGTAGAAAGATTTACTAAAATTAGGACAATACCCATATTTTTTCTTGAATCTTTCAAATTCAACAACCTTAAATGAAAGACAATAAGAACACTCCACACCTTAAGGCATTTGCTACTTGATTCTTGATTCCTTTCTAATGTTTTAAAATAAAAGAATAAGCTTGTAAATATTCAACAATCATGCCGATGATTTAATTTCTTTTGAGAGCTATGAAAGTAAAGAGCCGCGTGATCAGAATATAAGACAAACTTCTAAGATAACAAGTAATAATACCAGTAGTGTAAAGTCTACACAACTGTATATAACTCCTTATCATAAGTAGAGTACCATTGTTGAGTATTATTCAACTTCTCACTAAAGTAGGCAATAAGATGTCACTTTGGGTTAATAACTCTACCTACTCCTACAACTGATGCATCACATTCTACTTCAAACACCTTAGAGAAATCATCAAGCCGCATGACATATGTCACATCTCCAATCCTGAAATCAAATTTATAAATAAATCAACTTTTACTCTTAAAATTCAAATATTTAATTCATTATTCCACTGACTTAAAAGCCCATAATGAACATTGGGATGTGGACTTGTAAATCAAATACTATTAAATTGTCCAAATTAATATAAAAATAAACCATGGAACCCAAATGCACATCCAAAGTGGCTACGACAATGATAATTATTTGACATTGAATCACACATAATGTAAAAGCATCTTAGCTGACATTAGAGTATCAAAACCATACCCAAAAATGTTTGTTCAACTGTTACAATTTTATCACTGACCTCAACTGGATACACAAATTGAAATACTGAGGATTAACAACTAAAAGTTACAATTATAATCCAACAATATATTAAAGCGTTAAATCCAATCTAGCGCCCTAAACTGATTTTCGAACAATCTTTCTTCAAATCTCAACCTCCTACAAGTTAGTTTGAACCCTCAAATCTGAAAGGTTAGCAAAATCAATAGTAAGAATAAGCCAATTGCTCAGTAAAGCATGCATATTTTCATATGTAAATATATATTAACAAAGCATGCTAAAATTATACCATGAACGAAAGTTCAAAATGCCGATGACATCATTTTACAATAAATCATGTTAAAGTTAATCACTAATGATCAATTTGTGCCAAAATCTGTACACAAACATAAATCATACCAAAAACGGATACATAACCAAACATGCCGAATTGTGCAAGTTTATTAAGCATACAGAAGGATCAAAGATCGGTGATAACTTCACTAATAAATGGAGAATATCAAAGTTCGGACTATAATTGTCTCCATATAGCCAAAGGTCATACAATATTATTCACAATTCATAGGTGAGTTATCTATATACAATCCTTATAGATGGGGCCAAACTCCGCTTTTCAAAATCACAAATAATAGATTCGATGTTCATTTTTTAGTAATATACTAGGACATGCTCATCTATATTCTATCAATTCTCAATAATAGTCCATGCTTACTTAAATCAAAAACTTTACACAAATACCAACATCTCTTAATTTTTCTCATAATGAAGAAAATACTTTCTTCATCAAAACTTATGTAGAATTTTTCTTTATATTTCTTTAAATGTGTGACATGTAGTAAAATTATAAATATGCAAAATCAATAAAGTAGAAATTAAAGACATGTAGGAGTTTAAATGTATAATTTATAAAATTACAAAAATTGTTATGCAGAAGATGCAAGTTCAAGTGATTTCTCTTAATTATAAATACATATAAATAATTATGTGGGAACTCAAAACATGCAAAGAATGAAAGACATGCAAATGTTGCACAAATTCAGCACTTTAACATGATTCCATGCATGCAAGATCCAAAACAGTTTAAACATAAAAATAAGATAAGCATGAGCATTTGAAACAAAAAATACTTAAGGAGATCAGAAATGAACGGCAACAAAGAAATGAAGAATTCGAATGCATTTGTCTTTACTCAATTTATGGTAAAAGATTCTTGATTTCACCTTAAATCCTCATTTTCCTTCATTTTCTCTCTTCTTCTCTCTCTTTTCCTAATCTCTTTGTCTCTCTTCTCTCAAAACCTCAGCTGAAATGAGCTAGTAAACAACCAAGGGGCCTATTTATAAAGGACTGGTGCATTAATGCTGGTCAAGCACGAAAGCACAAAGCGCACCATGCACAAGCACCCATCAGGTGTATATCAAGGACCAACATTATATCCTAAACATGCATGTGCGCCGCACAAGCGCATCTCAAACAAGAATATTCTGCCTAAAATGCACATAAGCAACCCAAAGGCGTCCATTAAGTGTACCCTTACTGTAAAAAATACACATAAACATAGGTTAAGCACAGGTCAGGCATCACCTAACTTATTCGGGTTTAAAACTTAATTTTTTGACTTAAAATCTCAATTAACCTTGAAAGTCCATCAGTTTAATTAAATTAATCATCATTATAAAAATATTTTGGAATTCATACCTTACAATAGGGGCTATTGTCATCCGCTTTTTTATACTCTTAATGGATTTAGTAATATTAAGAGACCAATATAATTTACCTTTCTTCGTACAATCAATGAGATGAGTTATAATAGTGCTAAATCCTTCAATAAATTGACAATAAAAAGTAGATAACCATAAAATTTTAAACATCATGGATGGATTTGGGCTCAAGCCAATCTACGATTGTCTAAATCTTTATAGAGTTAACAAAGACTGCGTCAGAGAAAATTATAAAGGCAAGGAAAGAAATCCTATCTGAAAAAAAAAAAACTTCTTAAGAATGGCAAAACAGACTCTCATTTTTAAGAGTAATGCAAACCTAAGTAAGATAAAATAAGTGGTGTCCCTAAGTCTTACTATAAATAAAGATGTTATCAAAATAGACCACCATAAACTATCCCATAAAAGGTTATAGGGCATAGGTTATGACCCTTATAAAAGTATTGGGTATGTTAGATAGCCTCAAAGGTATAACCAAAGACTCATAAAAGTCATCCTTTGTCTTAAAAGTCACCTTCCAATTATCCCCTAGCTAAATTCTAATTTGATGGTAATCACTCTTTAAATCAATCTCAGAGAAGATCCTAACATCAGCCATCATATCTAACATATCATCAAACCTAAACATAAAAAAATGGTACTTCACTATAATCTTATCAATGGCTTTGATATGTACACACATCCTCCACAATACATCTTTTATCGGCGTTAAGAGAGCAAGCTACAAATTGACTCATGTCCCCTCATACGAATCCCTTGTGAAGTAGTTTTACAACTTGCCACTAGAGCTCATACTTTGTAGAATTTATCCTATAATGAGGTAAATTTAAGAAAAACGTACTTGGAATAAAGTCAATGGCATCTTGAATGTCACGTAAATCGATAAATGATTTGGGAGGTCTTTATAAAAGACATCCTAAAAGTTTTGGAGGACTTGATAGACCTCATCAGATATCAACGTAGGAGAGTCTAAAAGGATTTCTAAAACAACATCTATAAACATAATAGACTTGCCTACAACTGTACACTCAAATACTATAAGGCTAATAATCTATAATCCCTTTACCCCAACCACATCCTTCTTTTTGTTGTGAATAACAGGTTTCTGGGTAAAGGATAGGAATGAAGGAAGAAGAGAAAGAAATAATCAGAGAAATAGATAAAAGAACAGAGAAAAGAGAGAAGCAGATATTACCAAAGAGAAAAAAGAGCAATCACAATTTTTTAATATCAATTCAATTCATTAATGACTACTAAATAATAAAGTTAGGGTTCTTATACAGAGATATCCTGCTTCTAAGATAATTGGAAACGGAAATATTTTCTTAATTTATAACGATTCAAAACAAAAATAATAATAATAAAAATAAAATACATTATTTTTAAAATATTCTGGAGTTTCAAAATTATAAAATTTTAAGAATATCTAATATATTACAAAATATGAAAACAAATCAATAATCAAAATAAAATAAAATAAAATTTCTCTAATATACTTAGATTATCTGCATCAAATAGGCTCAAAATTACATGTAAAATCCGCTGAATAGATATGACACGTAACTAATTAACAAAAGTGAGGAATAAACATGTGTTTCCATGATAAGATCATGCCAGTTGAAGGATGCAAAAGAAAACAAGATCAGTGAAAAATACAACTTTTCTTCGCCCTAGTAGTTGACATGAATGGAATATATCATTCCAGAAGGAACGATAGAATAAGAAAGGCTACAGCCAATAACCTGCTAACAATATTTTCTAAGGGTAACAGGGTTCAAGAAGATCATGCAGCAAAAGCTGCACAGATTGAGAATATGCTTGTTGTGCTTGAAATTCAAAGAATACCAATTGTAGATGACCCAACTCAATATGGGAAAGTTTCATGCCTTAATCATAGGGTGACACAACTATAGTGGGAGAAAATTAGTGAAGCATTGAGAAGTCTTACATTGCTAGGTGTCAATCATTCTGCAGTAGGGGAGGCATCAAATAATACTGACAACACTTGCTACTTACATTTTCTGCCTGCTGGGCAGCTTTGACAAAAGGGATTCTAGTGTGTCCAGTTTTGTTTTCAAAATTGTGATCTTTCTGCGACTGGCAGAAAAATGGCGCTGCATTTGTGCTCCACTACGAGGCAATGAATTTGCCTCAGAGACCATACAATCTATATTATCAGCAAGTTTTGATGCTTCATTGTATTCCCAGATCCATGATTCGGAAAGAGAAGCCATTTCAACTGCATGTTAAATTAAAAGCTTTGAGAAAACTGACATTTAAAAGGTGAACTAGAGAAGATATAGATGGTAAGACAAATAATGGAAGTTGTGCAAGACAAAAACAATTTGACAATTGTTATACAGATGAAAACCTTAAAAATAATAGAACTGGCACAAACTCATTGGAAATTATAGGGAAGAATCAATACTCCTACGAAACGTTAAAAGCCTGGACAACTCACATGCAAGGGGTAATTACTGAATGTCCACAAAATGCTCAACAAACAGCATAAACCCCATTATAACAGATTACTTATACTAAAAGACAGCGTTATACTAAAAGACTGCATTAACGACACAGAGAGAACAGAATTCTCGAACTCCATAGAGGCTGTTTTATCTCTCTTCGGTAGATCACCCCCACCGTTTCTTTTCCTTCGCTTTTAGTGAATAACTGTAACTCCTATGGGAATTCATACAATCCAAGATGTTCTCTACTATCAAACGATCTCCAATCTCTATCAGATTGGTTTGCATCGTTCAATATGTCTTAATCTTCCACATGGTAAACCAAAAAAAAAGAAAAAATCGCCCCTAAAATATCCTTGAATTTCATTTTTTTTATAAATAAAATTAGTAAACGGTAGTGGAGGCCAACATGCAAGTTGTAAATTGAGGATCAACACATAATTCAAATTAATTTTGAACAGCCACACAATCCCTTTAAATTCTATCCTTACAAGCAAGGCCGATATTAAATATCCTGAACACACACATGATGAAAAGTCCTAGCAACAGCAGATGGGATTCTTAATCTCAATTTATAAGCGATAGAATTCAGAGAGAAATTCTCACTAGAAACAGATTCCAACAACAGAAAACCACACAAACCCAACGTATAATATCCGCAATCCTAGACCATACAAACCTGGGAAGGCGCAAAAATTTGAGATCATAGAAACCGAAATTCGTTTCAAAAACTGCATCTCAAATATGACAGATAATTGAAAAATCTGTGCATGTGTGAAATGTGGAAGCAAATAACATGTTTACCTTTGAACTGAAGATTGGAAGCGATAGAAGTAATGCTTGCGCTGATTTCTTTGGGATGGTTGGAGAATAGAGCAAGAGGGCAGGTC
>JAOVVI020007644.1:0-14732 GCA_028571085.2 Nepenthes alata
ACATTTTGGGAGTTATGAAAGTATTAATCTTTTGAATGCATCTCAGGTTTGATGTAAGGAAAAGAAAAAAATTTTATACTCATCTAATTATATTATAAATTAGTATTGACGACGGCTTTGATGGTAATTAAAAGTCGGGTCGTCACATGGACTTTGCTTATGGCCTTGATTAGGAGAACTTGTCTAAAAAGTAGGAAATGTTTCTTAGTGCAAATCTTATTTTTAAAACTAAGATAGATATCAATGTATAAGTGCCATTATGATATGGACCATGGAAAAGTTTTTATAAGTATTTAATAATTAAAATAAATAAATAAATAATATTTTGTAAATTAATTTAATTGAAAGTTATTTAATTTTTATCTTTTATTTGCCTGATAATTACTTCTGATTGTCGTGTAGGTATGGGATCCTCGTCACTGGGAGGATGATAATAGCTCTCTGTTGTGTTACTATTGGACACATTAGATTTGATCAAAATCAGCTTGGTCCGATTGAACCGAAATTTTTTATGGTTTGGTTAATATATATATTTACATTATGGAGAAACACGATAAAATAACTTGGCCTAATTGATTTTTTTTCTCTCTTTTATCGCACATAATCATGCATGAAAGTGATTGATTCCGTCTGATACATATTGTAAATTTTTAAATATATTTTTATATCAAATAAATATCTAATTTATAAAATTATTATAATATTTGATCTGAGTGATCGGGTCACATTCGGTCAAATTTGACTTAACAATTATAAATTTTTATATAAATTTTATTGGCAGATCTAAACCTAGTTTTGATTAAATTTTTTAGCTAATAGATGAGAAATCTAGCTACTTATTCCGATTAACATTGTCTCCTTATGGTTATATATTCTTATATGATATATCAGTCTAAATAAATTAATTAGATACTATATTATGAGTCGTGTTTGAAGGGTAGGTAAAGAGATCATATCAATATAAATATTCACTTTTTTAATACATATTTTTGCTTAGTGGTGACTAAATTTGCTTAATTTTTAAGTATTTAGTGTTCTTACCATGATGTTGTGGCTACACCAACTTTATTTATATGCACATAGCTGTGGACTCGAGTGGGTGAGAATCGTGATTATAGGTACCAACATAGTTGGGCCCCACCTTACTAAAAAGTAAAAAATAAAAAAATCAAATAATATTATCCTATCACCAAACATCTCTCTACAAAATAAAATATTGATGGAAATGGTTGTGACAGGCTGACCAAAAAAGACAAGCAGGTCAAAATTTATTTGTCCAAAAGGGCAGTTAACGCTTGTATTGACCAGAGAAGACTCCCAGGTAGACTAGACACAGCCCAAAATCGAAATTGACCCACGTGTCTTTTCCCATACGCAACGGTCATCTGATCTAATTGGCCGCAACGCTAAAGATGGTAATCCCCTTTGTAACGGAAATCCCCCAAAATTAGAGCACATCCCGGCTAGAAAGCCTTCAGATTAGTGCACGACACGCAACGGCAACCTCAACGTTCACTGCACGCGACATCTCTGCGGAGAGAGAAAATTTTCCTTCTTGATCGTTACAACCCAAAATGACGTCTACATCCACACGAAAATGGAAAAGATCCCCTCAGAAGGTGGGTCTCCTACCTCGCCACCTAAGGAAGTCAGCATAGGTCCACGGCTATAAAAAGCCCTGATGATGCAATCCATAGACACGCTCTCTGACATACTCGAACTCGCATAAGCTTTCCATCTCTCAAGTGCCCATCACTCTTTCCACTCTTCCACTATTAGTTCCCATTGAACTCAGTGAACAGAGAAACCGTTCTCAACGAGCACTCTCTGACCAAAACGAGTACTCAACGAGTGCACTTCTGATTCATATTCACAAATTCCTCTCCCTGCATTTATTCCAACAAACCCTATTTTTTATCTTCTTTTTCTTGTAAGGCAAATTGCTGATAAGTATCGGAGGATAAATCAGAGAGCGAGTTTCACCATTTTTCTTTGATTTCTCATCGTATGTTCTGGTGTGCAAAATCCCAGGCGCATAAGTTGGTGATAAGACCCGAAGGAGTAGTTGAACTTGAATCCGTTTAAAATTCGAATCTAAGACGTATCGTTGGCCCGTCTGTGAGAATACGAACGAAAAGCCAATCCACTACCTTACTAGCATCAGCATCATCAATAAACATGGTGAACACAAGAATGCAAGCTAGCATTCTAGAAAAAGAAGTCAACTCCCCCGACAACGACCACTCTGTTAGTAGCCGAGTAGGAGAACAACCTGGTCCAATCATCCTAGCAATGGCAAAGTAAATGAACAAGATGTCACGAATGTTCAAGCGTTCTGCACAGCCAGGACAAGCAGAAGTTGGGGGCTCCCTCCTCCTCAACCCACACTCTGACCTTGGGCAGGGAGGCTAGAAAAGGAAGAACTCGACCAAGAAGGCTGCTTGACTGGGCGACGTTAGCATCCCGATGGCCTCCAATACCCGAAGCCATTGAAGGCTGGAAAGGTGGTTGCACCATAGAACCCCAGAGGATAGCCCAGATAGAAGAAACCCATGCTACTCTAGGGATGAGCAGAGGCCTCCGGTTCAAGGAGGAGTCTCTTGCGTCACCTAACCAACAAGTGATAGCACCTAGTCGGTGTCGCACAACACGGTCGGACACTCAGAGTTGAGGGCCTATTTCAACACTAAAAGGTCTGCAAACTCCTTGCGGGTCAAGGAGAAGGTTCAAAAAATATGAAACCACATGTTCAAAGGAGAAGGCAGCGAACACATGGCAGATTTGAAGAGATCTCCTTTCACCATAAAGATCCAGACCTAGTCGCTACTGCCCAAGTTCAAAATGTTGGGCCTGAAACTTTACAGCGGAAACACCGATCCTATAGATCACCTTGACCACTTTCACACCCTACTCAACTTCCAAGGCCTGGAGAAAGCTTCCATGTAACAATGCTTCCCCCTCACTTTGAAGGGAGATGCCAGGATTTGGCCCTATCAGCTCTCGGCAAATTTGATTCATTGCTTTCGGGACCTCGCTGATAGCTTTCTAGCTTAGTATTCCTCTAGCCGTAGTGTGGAAAAGCAGCCATGGTATATCGCTCACATCAAGTAGTAGCCGAGTGAGCACTTAAGAAAGTTCTTGGAGCGATTTACCGCAAAAGCGTGTAAGATACCCAGGCTGAACGACAAAGTGAAGCTCAGTAGCTTCATTTTTGCATTGGGTTTAGGTGGCTTCTTCAAACACCTGGCCCACAAGGACCCACAAACATTTTGGGAGGTAAAATCCATCACACGGGCCTACATAGTGACGAAGGAAGCCAACGAGGTAAAACGCATGGAATGGCCCGATCAACCTTACTCCTTGCGAGTGTCAGGAAAGAGGAAGAATGGAGGCAACAACAACCTCGAAGGAAGCAGCCCAGAACTGAGTAGCCCGCACGGAGGAAGTTTAGGCCCATAAACCTGACTTGGTTGAATGACACCCGGGCGAATGTCTTCATGCAGATTCAGGAGGAGAAATTCATAAAGTGGCTAAAGCCGATGAAGAACCCAGAGGGAAGAGATCCGTCAAAGTATTGCAACTTTCACCAATCTCCAGGTCATAGCACAGAATTCTGCCAGACTCTATCTTCCAGGTCATATCTTCCATCGCATTTACTGTCGAGATTACGGTCACACTCTGTGACGACAGGTGGCAAAAAACAATGGGTTGCATATAGAAGTGGGAGTCCCCAAACAGCTCTCCAACTCATTAAGTGCCCAACCGGCGACGGAATAAAATAATGCATCAAAGACACTCCCTTTATTTACTGGATTCAAGCCAGTCAATGAATCCGATCAACATTCATTCCATTTCGCTCTTCAAATTCAAACAATGTGGTCAACGAAATTGGTCAACAATCATTCAAGCTCCATCATGTTCTCCGGATTCAAGCGTAACGGTCAAAGAATCCAATCGACCGTCACTTCGTCTCCAATTCCTCTCCACATTTAAGCAATACGGTCAACAAATTCAGTCACCCTCCATTCTGGCTCTATCCCGCTCTCCAAATACAAACTTACGGTCACCGAATCTAGTCAACCTTCATTCCGTCTTTGGTCCCTCTCCGCATTCAAGCGATATAGTCAACAGAGCCGGTCAACTAATATCCCAGCTCCAGTTCTTCTCCGGATCCTAGCAGGTTGGTCCACGAAACCTGTCAACTAACATTCTAACTTCGCCCCATTCTCCAAATCACAAGGATCTAGTCAACCCCACTGATCAATGACCTCTCCTCTTACTCCAACCAGACCATCCTGACACCGAGATTATAGTCTTTCCATGTGTCGGACCACCGGGTTAGGAACCGCGGCTCCCTGTCCATTTCAAAGTACAAAATAAAAAATAGGGGCAACAATAGAAATAATAAGGTATGCATGGCAACGAAAGACAAGGAGCCAACGGAGAAATTATTCGCATAAACAGTTGCAAGTTTTCTCATTAAGTTTTTCTTTACAAATTACACAACCTTTAGAGACCAATACACGACAGAACAGTAGTAACAGAAAGAGAAAGAGAGCAATACATAAGGAGGTTGCCCATCCTTAAAATCCCTCAAAAAGTAGTTAAGATTCGAATGTGTCAAGATTTGAATGTGGATTCAAATCTCGACAACAGCCACCCCCACAAAAGGGGTGACTAAAGCCGCATCCTACACGAAAAGGAGCAACAACAGCGGTTTGAGCCTCATGACTCAAAACAGCGACACTAGAGAACACGGGTGACCCAAGCTCCGAGCAGGAAACCAAAACAGCATCCTCCCTAGTGACGTCTAACTCCCACACCATCTCACAAGGTAATGAGGGGGATGATGCCGAGAAATATCAAAACTCTCGATTTAGATTTATAGCACGCAAGGAAACAAAGCCTTGTCTGAGACTTTGCCATCGGATATATATTGATACTTGTAAGTCACAAAAATTTTCTTTATCTGCATGAGTTTCAAATTCGGAATCAATGCCTTGTCCTATTTGATGAGAGATATAAAAGGGTTGCAATTGACGCACACAAAAAGATAAACATTGTGGTTTTAACTTCAAGTTGCTAATTGGAGGGGGCCATGAAACAACTTGTACCCTTCCTAAGGCAATTGTTGACCGAATGGCGGATTAGAATACGTGCCATAAAAGTCTATTTGGTGACATACAACTTGTACCCTTCTTGATTGACGGATACAAATATCAATATCGGTGTCTAATATGGCCATATCTGTATCAGATAATACGTAAGGGTATTGAAAGAAAAAAATGTCAAGAAGTAAGCTAATAGAGTCGTATCATCTAATGTAGTGACATAGCGTAATATGTTGCTGTATCAGGAAATATTTATAATGGAACCCAATACCCATACATATCGACCGATATTTATATTAATGATTAGATATAATCCTGAAGTGCTATGAATTTACGACTAAGAAATTTTCATAGCCTAAGAACTTTCAAAGGATACATCGTGTTGAAAATAACTACTTAAACTTAAATAATAATAGGAAGCGTCATAATCTAGAGATAAGGAATCGCAACCCATGCTAAAATTGTTCAGTTTTACACCGTCAGAATATAAAACCATTCTTAAATCTTAACATGCTAAATCTGACTTAAATTTATTTTATATAACCGATCTATCTAAAGACCTATGAAAAAAGTTTACAGTACGACTTGATACGAATTTTGACTACCTTGAGACCACAACAGATCACAAATATCATCTATAGGGGGTGCAAGGTCAAAGCCTCATTGATATGGATTTGTTAAACTTTTTAGCTCATATGGCTTTGATAGATTTTCAAAAACACAATTCATAACCGTCAAAATTATCCGACAATCTTATTGGTTGTAAATAGTAAAATCTCTCCTCCTCCTTTCATTGTATTTTTCTTTCATATGAATGTAGAGTTTTATTTTGTAATTATTTATTTTTGTATTATTGTTAATATAGGGAACTCCTTCTATAAACTAACTGCTTGAATTGTTGAAATAATTATTAAATAATTGGGATGTCACCTAATAGCTTTTGGATCAAAAGAAAAATAAACAATATTACTACTGTGAAATTTTAACCTAAGCTTTTGGATCTTTTAATTCAAATATTGCATTAGACAAACTATAAAAACAGGAATAGGAAAAGAGACAAGCTTGCATAGGACTGTGGCCCATACCTTGAGATTTATTCTCTAGGACAGGTTAATAACCTATTGAAAAAGTTAAAAGTTGTGAGCATTATATTTGAAGAAGTGTTTTTGAAGATTTTCAAATGAAAGTGAATACTCTTAACTAGCTGAAGATGCATAAATTCTCTTAGGAAGTGAGGTATGCAAAATATGTCCCTTTCTATGTTAAGAAATTATATTTATATAAGCATTTGGCCTATGCTAAGGACAATTCAAAAACCTTTGTCATGCCACTAATTATACATAATGGTTACCATCTAATCTAGTTATCATGTACTTGAGGGGTTTAATTCTACAACTATCCTTAATGCCTTGGCAGTCAAGCAACTGGACGGCTTGATGACTCGTCCATGTGACTACTTGACACCTTAACAGCTAAGTTGTTTGACAACTTGGCCACTAAGCCTTGCAGCTGTTGGATTAGTCGACCACTCCGTTGTTCAACAACTTGAACATGATATTGGGATCTCTCAAGTCGAGATCTACTATTTGTTGATGGACCATCAACTTCATGGAGTCATTGACTAGTTAAAGCCGTCAAAAATCTCGAATGATATCTCCAATCTAAAAAAAAATCGCCATTTATCTACATTAAACATTAAATCATCGTTCTTTGTTTTTGTCCTTTAAACATTACTATCTACGAAAACGGAAGACAGTCAAAATCTCTAACAACTCCTTCGCAAACAGAAGACTAAGGTCTGCTTTTTGATATTCCTTATAGATAGTAATGAATCCTAAACGAGGAGCACAAGCCATATCGTCAACATTGGGCGTAACGTACGGAATAATGCTAGGAATATTATACCATTTGTACATGCCAGTAAAGATAGGCTGGATCACAGTGATGCCCTGGGGAGCCATTCGAGAAGCAGTGAAAGCGGAAGAAAAAAGAAGAGAAAACTTAGGTAGAGTGATTCGAAGAATGAAGACATGCAGAAAATGTTGAAGGTTAGAGATTAAATAGCCACAGCTTTGTCCCTGAAATAGTGTTATTTGAGGGTATCAAAGAGGCACATCTCTATAATGGCCGCAACATGTGTCAGCACTACAGAGTGCTGCGGCATGTTAGTCACGTTGGGCCAGTTATGATGGCTTGACACTGCGCCTCCCAATATAGCCTGTAGTGCCGACAGCTCTGAAGCCGCGATCGGTGAGTCTACGACACAACTTAGGTCACGATACCCTGACGCCATTTTCTAAGATGACAAACTGACGACATATGACCTTGACGGGCTTGAGATTGACTCGATTGATTCACATTCCAACCAAGCGTTCGGAATGAGTAATTGCAAGTCGGATTGTTAAATGACCAAGTTATAAGTTGTTCGAATTGTCATAAATTAAGCAATAAAAAACAACATTCAAGCACTTTAATTATTCCAATCAAACGAGAATATTTGAGCCATACAATGAAGACAATTAATACTCAAGAAGTTTTATTCATTAGTTCCTTTTGTAAAGTATAACAAGCTTTTAACAACAAAAGTACAACTTAAAAAGAAATAAGTAATACATGGAGCAGCGACATGACTACAAAAGACCAACCGACCTTCGTGTAGGTGAAAGTATGAGGAAAGCTCATGTGCTGGACACTGCGATGTCACCGACCGAACTACCAAGACAGTGGAAAGAGCAAAAAAGCCCTCCCTTTGGGAGCAAGGATCAATTATCTGAATCGCTGCGCTTTCTCTGAACAAATAGGCAAATAGAAAAGAAAAAATGATTTTCTCTCCAATCAGAGCCGAAGCAGAGCTGCAGAGGAGTAGGGTCTCTAGAACAGATGCGGAAGAGGAATGATCATCCTCAACAGAGTCAAAGATAGCCCTCTTCTAACTCGCTATGGAGAGAATTGTCCAACGCGGGTTGGGAGAAGAGGAGACTACCCCACTAAACCCAAGATTTTGCTTGGTATGATGCAAGGCCGGTTTTTGGTCAGGCGTAAAAGAGAAAAAACAATTGGGATTCCCATATAAAAAATGGTAACCAACATAACTTCAAACTAATATTCGCACCTCAGTTTCAACATTGAGGAAGAATTCCTACTAATTTTGGCTTGTGGTTGTGAAGACTCCGTGCTAGCTCCGAACAAGCCCACTCCTTAGCAGGTGGGTGATGCTTCGTGATGCAGAGCATAGAGAGCCCTCCATTTATAGCCGGAAGGGGAGGTTAGCCTATGTTAAACCAAGAAGATTACGATGACAGTAAAGAATCATTGGTGGCATAGAATCAAATCAAAATCAAATCAAATCTTACCAAACAGATTAAAAATCTGCAAACTGCCTGGGGAAGGAGTGCACGTGAAGACTTGCAGCCCAATTCCATTATGAACATGTTATGAGTTAAAAATTTAAAATTTTTGGTATTGTAGGCTAGTGATGGGTCTAATAGTCCACAGATCGGCCCAAAACCTAGCCTACAGAAGGAAGAAGTGCCTAGGAAGTGACAACCCAACAGGAGCTCCTCCAAGCTCAAGATTCAGGAGGCACGGCGGTTGGCTTAAGCCATTTGACGTGAAGTAGCCTAGCCATAAATGGGCAATTAAGGTTAGCTAGCGATGCCCATAGGTGCAGCTCAACCAACGACAACTCAATGAATAGGTACAAGTGGTCGCTACCAGCGTGTGGTCCATCATGATTGCAAAGACGAAAAGGGCAGATAACAGTTGCTAGCAGACTGCCCTCATGATCATCAAGGCACTAGGCACAGGCGGCAATAGCACAGGCAGCACCACTCACAACTGCAGAGTCGTAATATCTGTAACCCACAACTGCAAAGCCATGTCTAACGCCCACAATTGCTAAGTTGTAGTGTCTGTTTCCTGCAACTGCAAGGCCATAATGTCAGCCACTTGCAATTATAGAGTCGTGAAGCCTAGGGATGGCTAACTGGCGCTTATTCTATAAATATATCCCTTCCTCCACAAAAAATGGGATCGATCGATCTCTTTAGATTTGGACACACAAATCTCCCAAGAGCACCTCTATCTTTCTCTCAAACAGCCACTCTCTACGAGTGCAGTTATCTCTAAAAGCCACTATCTCGCTTGAGTGCTTCCAAAAAGCCGCTCACCCTATCAGCGTATCTACAGCGCCTAATCCTCCACATTACACTCGATTCCCAAATATCCTAACTGCTACACATTTCTTTTTTCATCCACGTCTCTTTCTCGACTAAATGAAAAGATTACTGATTTGAGTATCGGATATTATATCAAGAAATAAATCTCGTATTTTTCAAATTTCTCATTTGTTTGTTAAGGTGTGCAGGGTTCAGATTCTAAATAATGAAGACCGAATCCGCTTCGTGTCGAGTACCTGAATTCAGTAGTTTTTTAATTCGTTCAATAATCAAGATCCAATGGTGCATCAACGAGTAAATGAGAGATTTTACTATTTACAACAAATAGAATTACCAAAAAATTTTGACGGTTACGAATTATATTTTTCAAAATCTATCAAAACCATATACAAATATTGTATGTAGAGCATAGCTGATGAAATAAAAAATATAACAAATCTATATCAAACTATATTGTGAAGTTTTTACATATGTCTTCAAACAGAACAGCTACATATAATGAATTTAAGTCAGATTTAACATGTCAAGATTGAAAAATGATTTTATATTTCGGCTTTGTAAAACTGAACTGTTTAAGCATGGGAGGCAATTCCTATCTCTAGATTAAGAGACTGCCTTTTAAGTATTGCAGTCCAAGTAGTTGTTTCCAACACAATTTATCCTTTGAAAGTTCATTAAGAACAGCCTAATTTAGAAGTCTGGGAGGAGAAGATATGCTACAATTGATGTTATCCGTACAAATCACCCAACAAGGGAACCTTTTTCTCTTTTCCGTTGGGGGAAGGGGGGGCTATGAACATTTCTTGTAGACAAAAATTCATAGCCCTTGAAGATTAGATCTAATCATTACTATAAATATCGGTCGATATGTATGGATATCGGGTCACATTATATATATATTCTGATACCGCAATAATATTACGTTATGCCACAATATTAGGTGATACAACTCTGTTAGCTTATTTCTCAGTATTTTTTTTTCGATATATTAGATAGCCTTACGTATTATTGCTTCATACAGATATAGTTATGTTAGATACTGATATTAATATTTTTATCTATTAATCAAATACATGTCTGAAGGTTTGTAGCCACCAAATAGACATGTATGACAAGAATTCTGTTCCGTCGTTCGATCAAGAATTGTCCCAAGAATGGCACAAGTTGTTTCATGGCACCCTCCAATAAGCAACATGAAGTTAAAGCCACAATGTTTATCTTTCTGTGTGCATCAATTGCAATCCTTTGAGATCTCTCATCAATAGGTGAAGGCATTGTGATGTAGGGTAAGGGGAAGGCAAAGAGAAATCAATGAGGGGGAGAATTAGAAGGAGAAGAGCGGAAGGGGAAAGAGAAGGAGAAATCAAGGGAGAGAGAGAAGCAGAGACCGAAAGAGATGAAAAATATCATAATCAATTAAATTATCATCAATATTTTTTAAATAATAGAATTTATGATCCTTATATAGAGAAATTCTAAGCCTAAAATAATGAAGAAACAAATATAACTTTTTAAATAAATATAATATAAATTTTTAAAATTAAAAAAAAAATCTCAACATATTAAAATTTCAATCACAATAATATTATACAAATTAAATAAAATCAAAATCTTTTAAATCAAATTAAATAAAAGTAAATCTCTTCTAATTTAAAATTTTTATGATATCCTCGTCATATTGATTCTGAATTTAAAACTCATACTGATAAAGAGAATTCTTGTGACTTACAAGTACAATATATATCCAATGGCGAAGCCTCAGAGTAAGATCAAGAACATTCGATCAATCGAAGCCGTATCCTTCTGAACAAGATCTGCAACATTCCAAATATTCCTCTGATCAGATCATTTACAAAAGCAAGATTTCATAACATATTTGGACATCCAATTGGTCAGTTTATATGAATTAACTTATCATATTCTGATATTACCGTCCAAATTGAGCGTATATACAGAAGTCTTTCTCGTTATCATAACGGGTCTTTAAAACAAAAGGAGTTTGTATCAAAAAAGAGCATATTCTCCAACTTTTTTGTCTAATATAGTCTTAGCTGATGCAATTTGACAGCTTTTCATGGTCTATGATAAGATTTGACTTTGTATGAATATTGACCATTGATGTGTATTATATATCAAACCATGTCACGCAAGCCACTCGTCTTTTCCTTTTCAGTAGAATTTTTTGACTTTAAAAAATAGTTGGGGCATCCAGGAAGCTTTCTATATCTGCAATGTACAGCATTTATGTATTCCTGCGTAGTTCACTGGAAGTTTTAAGATTATGGCCTGTGTTTTAAGAGCATCTGCATGGTTAGTTCAGAACCAAAAATTGGCTCTTTTCTATATTTTAATATCATACTTGGATGGGAGGAATACAAATTTTATTTTTTTATTCTCAGTAAAAATATTATTTTACCGTTTGGTTGTTCAAATAATAAAAATAATACTTACAAATGAAATTGATATTTTTTAAAAATAAGGAATAAAAAACAATATTTCTTGGGTTTTTTTTTTTATTTCTAGTTATGAAATAAAAAACTATTTTAAGATAATTTTTTTATTTATCTTTACTCTAAATTCTAATCTCTCTATTCATTTGATGAGCAGTATGACTATAGAGGCGGCAATCTTGAAAAAGAATGAGTTGAATGTTCAAGGGGCGAAGACAATGGCTTTTGCGAGGATGAAGAGAAAGTAAATTTCAACCAACGTTACAACGAGATTGAGTTTGGATGCAATGGCGTCGATAGGTATGAACTGAAAGTAGGATTCAAATATGATGATGACGATGGCTATAAAGTCAGATACGATGAAAATTACAGAGAATCTGAAGTCGGATATGACAAAGATGACAGTAAAGTAGGCTTTTGGAGCCAACGACGATGATAATGAACACGGTGGAGTTGGAGGAGAAAGAAGACGATGACCAGCATTCTAATGTATGTTGAAATATTTTTCTTTTAGTAAGGATAAAAAAATCATTTTATACAAATTTTTGATTATTTATCTTACTATTATTACGTACCAAATATTAAAAAATTAATTTCTAATTTAATATTACATATTTCAAGGTTACTAACCAAAGAAAATAATATGATTCCCATATTTATTTTCACCTCATTCTATTAATTAACAATAGTTATTCTTATTCTATTTTAACAACTAAATATAATACTGGTTCACAAGTTGAGACGATATGGTTTGGTATATATTACAAAGAAACCAAAAACAAACACTTTAAAAGACACATGCTGCAATGTGCTTCTTGATCCTGCAGATTCATAAATTCCAACCTACAATTATCAAATGACTCGCTTATAAACATCTATACTTCTGATCATGAACGTAACTATGTTCTTATTTACATGCCTAAAAATGAAAACAAAAACAAAACCTTACATGTCAAGCTTTTCTGGCAGTGGCTACAATAATCCGGACAGTATTTCTCTACAATTCATGCAGTAGTGTTTCTGGGCGATTTCTAAGTCTCTGACTGTACACAATTTTGATTCATAGTAACAAAAATAATTTACACAAAATTATCATCTCCGTGACAAGCTCCATGAACTGCAGCCAAATGTTTGCAGTAGAAATATACCAAAGTTCTTGGTGGTCATATTTCTGTTTTATTACATCTGCTACCTACCTTCAATCTTGCATTCTTGCTCTGTTTTCGGTGTTTGTGGATAAGATCGCACGCCCTCGAGTAAATCAACAACTTCTTTGATGTTTGGCCTCTTCAATGGATTCTGGTTGATACACATACAGGCCACCTCGAGCACCTGAAGCATCTCTTCTTCAAACCCTTTGCCTCTCAAGAGAGGATCCAAAATCTCTTCATGCCTCCCTTCACTCCTGATTTCCTGCACACACACAACCAATTCTGTTGATGCTTTTGCTTTGCATATATCGACTGGCCTTCTTCCCGTGAGAAGCTCGAGCATCACGACTCCAAAACTGTACACATCGCCTCTCAAAGTGGCTACCCAAGCTTGCCCATATTCCGGTGGAATGTAGCCCAGCGTGCCAACCAGCTCGGTCGTGACATGAGTCCGATAAGGGAGAATAAGCCTCGACAACCCGAAATCTGCAACGCATGCTTCAAAATTCTTATCGAGGAGAATATTGCTTGACTTGATGTCTCGATGCACGACGTGGGGTTCACAAATCTGGTGCATATAAGCTAGCCCACGGCCTGCACCCTGTGCTATCTTTAACCGCATCGGCCAATCGACCTGGCTCGGACCATCCGGTTTCTCGTGCAACCAGTAGTCGAGGCTCCCATTTTCCATGAATGTATATATCAGCAGCCGAAAACCATTGTGCACGCAGTAGCCAAGAAGGGAAACTAGGTTCTTGTGTTGTGCCAACGACAGGACTTCCACTTCTGCTTCGAATTCTTTTTCCATTAGACATTTGTCTCCCGAAAGTCTCTTGATTGCGAGCTTTGTTCCATTTGCTAGCGTTGCTTTGTAAACCAAGCCGAAACCTCCACAGCCGATGATATTTGCCTGGTTGAAATTATCAGTGCCTTTCAGTATGTCAAACATAGAGAGATCATTGATTTTGTTGGTGTTGTTTGGAAAGACTATGACTAAGCTAGTATCCCTGAAAATTTCAAGAGAGCTTGAGCAGTGAGGATTTAGCTCCGGCTCAATCTTTCCAGGTTCACCTCTCGAAATGATCTGCCTTTTTGAGAATGCCCAGAATGCTAGCGCCATGAGAATACCTGAAATGCATAAGCAAACACCAAAAGAAATTCCAAACAGTTTCTTGTTTAGTCCTTTGGAGTGGTCGGTGGACCCATTGGTTGTCGCTGTCTGATTGGAACAAGAACGGTTCAGAATCCGGCCGCATAACCCTGGATTCCCTTCAAAGCTAGACTCCGGGAAAGTATCAAATTGACCTCCTGTTGGTATTTCTCCCTGAAGATTGTTGAATGAGACGTTGAATTTCGAAAGAAAATGGAGATTTGTAAGCGATTCCGGGATTTCCCCGGTCAAATCGTTTTGATAGAGGTGCAGCATTTCTAGGTTTATGAGGTTCGATATCTGCGATGGAATGATTCCGGAGAACTCATTGTGGCTGAGATCAAGAACATGGAGATTCTGGAATTGGCCGATCTCACTGGGGATGTTGCCATGGAGGCTGTTGTTTTGCAGGTAAATTGCCGGAGGCAGGCTCGCCAGTTGATTGTATTGCAGCCTGCTAGCTTTGTTAGCTGCAAGAAACACAGGGAGCTCAAGATAACCGCGGTATAATTTATCGGCAACCTTCTTTGATGTTATCGCCGGCAATCGAGTAAGTTGAAGAGGAAATTCCCCTGAAAGGAGATTGCTAGACAAATCTAAGTAGAAAAGGCTCGGGAGATTCCCCATCCAACCTGGAATCGAACCCGTGATTTTGTTGTAAGACAAGTCGAGAACCTCAAGCGCCTTGAGAT
>JAOVVI020007645.1:0-14732 GCA_028571085.2 Nepenthes alata
AAGCACATTGATACTCGATATCATTGGGTGCGAGAAGTGTTGGAGGAAGGTCTACTATCACTAGACAATATCAGCACTGAAGACAACGGGGCAGACATGATGACTAAGATTCTACCAAGAGGGAAGAATGAAGCATTCTGTGACATAGCCGGGCTAATGGATCTAACTTTCTCTCGGTCGTGAGGGAAATTTTGTTGGGGATCACTCCCGTGAAGAAGTTCTTATGATCAGAGAATTTGAGTAGAGCACGAATGTGCTATTTCTTTAAGGAAAGAACCTCCGGTCAATATTGTTGATCGGTATAGAGGTTAAGAAGATCGGATTCACTGAGAGATTTCGGACGAGCAAAGTTCATATGGTCAACAAGGGTGTTGACCGTTCTCGTGGAGAATGCGGATGGCCAACGGTTGGCCGCCCGTCAGGCAATCCATAACAACGCCAGCTTAGTAAATTTTCTGGAGATACGTGATCTCAGACGGTTATGCAAGAGCGGTTTTTAGACAGAGCATATTCATATTGTTAAAACGAACCGATTTTGTCCTTTGTTCTCTGTATGGAATATTGCCCCAGATTTTTCAGTGTGTGGTTTTGATATTAAAAACAAGTATTGTAACTTGTTGTGCATGTGTGTGGTGTGAGACAATTTTCTTTAAAAGTTGCAGAGTGCTAGAGAGAGTGAGAGAAAAATGATGAAGGGAGGAGAAACTGTAAGCAAACGTGCGTGTGTTGCTGTTACTCTGTTCTTCAATTTCTCTTTATTCTCTACTGTGTAACAGTGGACATTTGTTTGCAAATCTCTCACATAGTGAAACACGTTCAGTGGACGGATTGTCCCGTGATTTTTTTCTTAATTGAAAAGGGTTTTCCACGTAAAATATTGGTGTTCATTGTTCTTCTTCATTCATATTTTTTACTGTCTTATTTGACAGGGAAAGTAGGCCGCCCTCTTTCCCAACACTAACATCAAAGGATCATAATAACATAATAACAAGATAAATGAGATCGAATTTTATTTATTTTTCCATGAATGAACTTTTTGAAAATTGCAGTTAATTAATTTCTGTTCATTTTTCAGCACCAAGGGCCATGGAAAAATGCAAGAACAGGAGCTGAGACGTGATCTAAGTTCTGCAGCCTGCTCACTTGATCTTTCTGGCAACCCCACGAGATGGATTGAGCAGGATGCCAGTATTTAATCGCATGTATTTCTCTCTCTCTCTCTTTTTTTTCCTTTGTTAATTATGGGGTTTGATAGTTTTATAATAATTAAGTTTAATAATTAAATTCGTAATAAGTGTGTATGATGTTAACTAATTTTTAATTTATGTATTTTGGGGTGAGAATTAAACAGTAATTAGGTATGTTAAGTTTAAGGGTGCTGTTTAATTATGCCTTGAGTGTGGGTGTTTATTGTTAATTGCTTGCTTAATTAGTTAGTGAATCATAAGTAATTTCATCTCATCTTCATAGTTGTATGGCTTGATTTTGTGATTATATTAAAAAAATACCATTATATAACATCTAATACGAAGTGCAATTTAGTATATTAGTGAGGGTTCTTTCTTTGACTATATTAGCCTTTCTAACTTCATATTCAAGACTTATAAAACATTATTTACTATGCATATATCAAGGGCAGCCGGCGGCATATAAAAATCTTGTTATACATGAGCTATGGAGAAGGATTAAATTATTTTATATTTATTATATACAATCTTATTTTATATTATTATAATATATTATTTTATGACTCAAACTTGTGATATTCAGATCATATTATAAGAACTCAACCAATTACACTGAGGCTCTCTTTCTTCTTAAATTATGGATATATTTTAAAATAATTCAGTACTTAGTTATTATCTAAATGGTGAGCTTTCACATCATAATAATACTTTTTTGATAAGTAATTACTTATATATATATTAATAAATGTATTATGTAAAGGATTTTGAAATATTGAAGTAGTCAAAATGTAATTTTTAATTTTTAATTAAATTTTTTAACGTTATTGATATAATTTTAAATTAATTTAAAGATAATTATATTATAAAAAAAATTAAATTTTTTTGAAATCAATTTCAGCACTTGAGGGGTGCTTGTCTCATACTCGTGCGTGTCTAAGGAAGAAGCTGCACATCTAATACACGCTCTGAGGCACTTATGTACTTTTGTGACAGAATAATGGCACCTTAAGTGAGCTTGAGAAAGCTTTTATGTATGGTTGAAGTAGAATGTTGGCTTTTAATGTGGATCATATGTGACACTCATGCATGCTTGTGTAGTGGAACAGTATCTGATGCGTACCTATGTAGCGGCCATGTGTTGACTGTATTATATAAGGATCAGGAGCACAATATTTGGTTATTTTCATATGAAGGAAAGAGAGATGAGAGAGAAAAAGAAGATGAAGAAGAGAGGGGAAGAGAAAGAAGAAGATCTTAAAGTTTTATTTTATCAAATATGTTAAATCAGATGTAAACGGTCAGCATTTTTAAATCTATTTTTTAATATATTTCACATATTTCTTGATTTTGTCTATGATACTTGTCTTAATATATATGCACACAACTTTTTATTCTCCTATTTTAAATATTATTATATGTATATAATTTTTACTTAATATTTTAAAGTTTTGTTAGGATTTATCGAAAGTCTAAAAGATTTATTCATTTTTTACGAAACAAATAAATATTTTAAGATAAAATGTTTATATACAAAAATATTTATGAAGAAAAGTCATAAAATTTACGCATTTTGTATTACATGTTTATATTCTATATAATTATTTCAGATTGAACTCTATTTTAATTTAGATATGAGATTTATATTTTTTTATATGGTAAAAAATTTTATATTTGTACTTTCACAAAATGAAAAGTTTTGGACGTGACCTTTTTTTACAAAGAGAAAAAAGTTGAATATTTGTTATAGAGTTCACAATTTATCATTAAATAGGAATTATTGTAAAAAATTAAATAAAATAATATATTTGAACATTTTAATATATCGGATAAATTTAAGGATTACACTTATTCTCACATATGTAAACGAATTATCTATGAGTTTAAATAATAAGATTTAAGTCTAATATTATCGAAATTATATATAACATTTCTTAAAAATTAATTTTTTGGTCTCTAATTGTCAATTTTTAGAATGTTTTTGGATTTTAGAAATTTTATTTGTATCATATTTGATATTTAAAACATTTAAATTTTTAAGATTTATAGGTTTTGATACAATTTTTAAATTTATTTGACTTTAAATTTTTAAGCTTTTAGAACATATAACATCTGAACATTTAAACGACTCTGTATAATTTGGTATTACTTGATATTCGTATATATATTATAAGATTTGTACGCAAAATCACATTTAAATGTTCAATATGTAGATATCGAGTTTGACATTTGACATATTAGATTTTGAACTTATTTTATTATTTGTAGTTCACTTATTTTATTTTATAGACGTGTATTTATTATCGTATATATATATTTAGTGAGTTTTAAATTTTTTATTTATTCTATTTTTTTTATATTTTAGATTAGACGGCTTTGAGATTACTTGCGGGACCATGTCCACTAAGAAGATTTAAGACCCCTGTTGTTATTTTTACTGTTTAGATATGTATTTGAATTTATGATGAGGATCATGTAGGGATTTCTATTTAATTAATTTATTTATAGTCTATAATATTTGGGATATACAGTAATTAGTATGGACTTTGTATAGGCCTTACATTATCATTGCTTGAATGTTGATGGATGCTTTTTTTTTATTTTTTACGGATAGATTTGGTATAAGTAGGTTGTTAAAATTGTTTATTTGGGGGATCAGATCGGGCATTTCGGTTAGATTTTGAATTTGCTGTAGAGTGTTATTGATATTATGAAGTTTTGGATTTGATTTTTGTTCAAGTCCGATTCGGTAGTTTGGATTATTTAAATTTGTCCAATTCAAAAGGAAAAAATAAAATTTATTTGGGTTTATTTAATTACATACTTGGGCCACGTACTTGACACAAAACGACCTAATGCGTAACATATCAAGACTCGACTCTACATTCTAAAATACTTTAAAAAATAAGTGTGAAATAGAATACCAAATTATACTTAATCGAAAAAAGTGTGAAATTAAACAAATAGGCTACCTACATTATTACTCTGAAATGTCCCCATGACATGATTTCAAAGGTGTGACATTATCGTACAAAACATTATTGCTAAGAATACAAACATTGTGATCTTTTTAAATAAAATAAATCGTCTATGCCAGAGCCAACATGAAGTAAATGTTGTAGCAGGAGATTGCTACAAATCTGATAGCTTTACTCCAATTGACGTATGGTTAGTTACATTTGATATTAGATCAAATATTTCTCCCAATTTCTTTATCACCTCACATTTGAAAAGAAGTGGTACACGGATTCCTTTACATACTTGTAAAACACGTGATGAGAGGAGAGATGGAGGAAACAATATCTATCTTAGGTCTTGAGTTTGTCTTTAATAGCCAACTAGAGAATGAAGGCATGACAGAGGTAATAGCTAGAACTATAAAGCAAGGCAACCCAATGAACCATTAGACCCACCGGCTAAAAAATCATTCAAGCTAAGCGAAATGAAAAGTGGCCACTTGGCTTAGGATTTCAGCGAACCGAGGGGTCATAAGAAGCCATATTCTAATAAAAGATTCCACAGAAAGAAGAGTGAAATGTGGTTATCTCCAATGATCACTTGATATAATAGTATCAACTTTTGCATTGCGATAAATACATGCCATGATAAGGTTGCTTCATTATAACTTGAATGCTATTAGTTCAAATTATAAAAAAAAGCCTCGCTATAGTATATATAAAATAAGACTATATATATCTGATTTTGTATTTTGTACTATATAAAAGTACTTTGTTTTGGGTTGTCTGTTTGTTTCACCACATATCACAATGCAGATACATAAACATGTTATTTCCTTTACACTCAATTGAGAATCACAAATATCACAAATCACTTTAAATTAAAAGTATATTCCAATAGTTTTGCATAAGTTAATAAGATTTTGTTTTACATTTAATCACATATTTATTTTTAGTTTTTATTTTTACATGCTTGTCACATTTTTCACTTAATTACATTTAGTTTCTATCTCATTTAAATATTCCACATATGCCAAGCTTTTATCATATTTTTATGAAATTAAATGCATTGAAACATAAGTGCTAGCAATTGATAAATATATGAAGGATGCATACAATATGAACAAGAGGACTTATGTATTTCTTTTTATTTTTGTCTTACAATAATGAACTCTTTATATAGAGTAATCGATACAATATATATATATAAAATAATAATTATAAAAATATAAAAAATATTTACAGAATATCCTAATTCTATAATATTATATATTTAAAAATATAATATTACAAAATATTACAATATATACTATATATATTTTTATTATATTTGACATTTTCTTTCAAACTCAAATAGATAATATAGAGATCAAGTTGAATTTCAAAATTAGATCATGAAATTGCCTTGTGGCATGAAACTTAGTGAAGATGTCAATGAATTGATAGATGAACTGATGATATGTAACGAAAATATATAATACCTTGCCAAATGTTTTGGCAGATAAAATGACAATTAATTTTAATGTGTTTGGTACGCTCATAAAATATATCATTATATGCAATTTATATTATATTTTGATTATTACAATGTAAGATAATTGTAATAGAATGGGTAACACACATGTTTCCTAGCAGCCAACATAACCAAATAAGTTTCGCAGTTGTGTCAGTCAGGAGATGATATTTACTTCCATACTTAAACGTACGATGGCAGATTGCTTTTTACTTCATTATGAAATAAGAGATATTCCTAAGAAGGAACAATATCCAATGGTGGATCGTCGATTGGTGAGATCACCGATCCAATTCGTATCAGAAAAAGTATGTAACTAGAGAGATAAATGAGTAAAGAATTAAAATATATAGAATATGAATTTTTTTATATATCAAAGGATACAAAATACAATAACGTAGTTAAAAAACCATAGCACGGCCATAAATTAGATAATAAGATGAATGACATAATAAACGGGCTAATGTGGTGAATGATATAAACAATATTAAGACGAGTAATTGTAAGATAAACATGCCCTTTAATTAGTTACTGATAATAGGTGGCATTTGATATAGAGAAACTATCAGATAAAGTAAGTTTAGTATTTGGTTCTAATAGAGTGGGAATAGTTTTGTTATTAGTTATGGTGGTTCAAGTCAACAAATAAGAAGTATATTTCATATAAGAAAGATAATATCTATTAGAATATAATATTATTTCAAATATTAAGAAGTAATTGAGATTTCTAAGAACATCCATCTCAAACTGTTGATGTATAAAAGTTTAAATATCTTAGATCCTAGTACAATAATTTTCAATAACAATTATATTATCGATATAAAATAAAAATAGTGTAAGATGATATTATATATATAAAAAGAGCTAATCCATGAGTATTGGATGTGAAATCGTGTTTAGTAAGGTGGAACTAAACTTAGCAAATGAAACTCTAAGACTTTGTTTAAGGCCATATAACACTTAACCAAGGAAATTGAATTTATTTAGAGGATGGTCATGCCTGGGTGGGGCTACATACAGATTTCATTGATCAAGTTAACATAAAGAAAGGTATTCATTACATCTATTTAAAAACAAATTTCATTGATGAATGATGGCGATAACAATTAAAGACTGGACAAATGTAAGATGAGACACAGGTATAGAAGTCTTCTCATAATTAATTCCATAATCTTGAGTAAAATTATGAGCAACAAGATAAGATTTATAATGTCTCATTGAGTCATCAGACTTATTTTGATCTTATATATTCAACTGCTTTCAATTGCAGATTTTTCTAGAGACAACTCAATTGAATTCGCTGTGTAGTTCATTTCAAGGGTAAGAACTTCATCGGCCATTGCTTGTTGTTAGGAAAGATGAGATTTTGCTTCTTGATAAGTTATAGGTTCATATAATATAGTAGGTATTATAAAATAATAAAAATCATGTAAGTAAAAGAGGAGCTCATGTAAATGAGTGAAATAATGAATGAATGGAAAAATTAGCTAGGGAGAGAGTTGGTGGACCCATGGATAGTTTAACCTAATGCTAAACAAGTGTAACAGGGTCATTTATAAGAGTTAGGCTAAAGATGGTAGAGATTGTAGTAGTAGAAATAGGATTGGAAAATGAATTTGATAACATGTCAATAAAAAACTTTAAAATATATCAATGGTGTGGGAGAGAGAAGAGAAAGGTTGGTAAATATTTTATACTACCAAAAGATGACACGATGACAGATATAAAGTTTATTAGAGATCAGATCGTAACATCAACATTATTTATATTTCAATGTAATATCCAAGAAAGTAACACAAATGACTTCAGAGTTATATTGAGATGGTGTAGCAAAGAGATACTCATATAAAATTTAATTTTGAATAGCCAAAAATGGTATAAGTTGTAGTAAGAATAATTTTTTTTATAAAAAAATTCTTTTGGTAAAGAAGTTGAGATAAGAAACGATCAGATACTATTAAAATTATGACCAATCTTTCATTCAATAGGACCATTTTATTAGAATGTATTTAGGAAAAATTTTTGATATATGGTGTCACGTGATTTGATGGTGTCCAAAAATAGTGACTCACAATAATTCTTAACATTATTGGATCTAAGGATTTTAATTCATTTTAAAAATTGAGTATATATCATATTATAGAATTATTGATATACTTTTGACAATTTTTATTAGTAATGTAAAAGATATATCTATATATAATAAGAGAAGTTATTAATAAAAGTAACAAACTATCTTGATCCCCTTAATAGATATAGGTGTTGGACCTAAATGTCAAAATAAATAAAATAAAAAAAGTATGAGATATAGATTCACTAAAATTAAAAGATAAAATATTTTATTTACTCAACTGACAAGCTATATAATCAAAAATATTTACCATTAAAAGTTTTCAAATGACCCATGAACGTTAATAATTGAACTTTAAATTTTGATGTATGACCAAGGTAAGAATACCATAGAAGATTAGATTTGACTGAACCGGAGTATAGAGTAACAGTGCTGGAAAGATAAGATGGAATATGAAGTGTATTAAGGTCAAACAGACATCCAATTTTTGACCTTTTTAAACTAGTTGCCTTGTTTGTGGGTCCAATAAATTATAATTCTGATAAGAAAAATGATATTTTAAATTGAGATAATATAATTATTCTATAGATAGTACTGAATAGGATGATGAAGGAACAATATAAGCATTTAAAAAAATAGAGTTAATATTATTGACATATATGTGATATTCATAGGCCACATGGATTTTCGGTACATTAATAGTTTTAACTTTGTTTGTGAACTGGTTTTGATAAAAACTCATATCATTTCAACATCCAAAATCAATAATTGAGGAGAGGTTGCCTAAAGTGATAGATAGAACAAAGTATAGAAATAGAACCGGTATGAAATAAAATTTTGTTGACAATTACTTCAAAATCCATAGTAGATAACGAAAAAGATGAAGTAATAGAGTTTGATTTTACCGCACGTTTTGTTGACAATTGCTTCAAGATTCTCAATAGATAGAGAAGAAAATGAAGTACTAGTCTTATTTTATTATTTCAATTTTGGTGATGGACTTTGTTCAAATTGTTGAGGAATTTTGTTTTGGTTGGAGCAATTATTTTTGGAATGATAGTATTTTGAATGACCTTTTACTTGAAAATATTGGTATCTATTTAGATCATATCATCATAAATTATCTGCTCCAAAATTTGGATGAAAAAATATAGAACCTAGAGTTTTTGAGGGTGCAACATTAGCTGTCATATGTTGGGGCTTCTTGGTTTGTGCATTTGTTCTTATTTTTATCATATAATGATAGACCCTTTATATAGAGTAACTAATCTAAAGAATATACAAAAAGTAATAATTAAAATGATATGGAGAATGTTCACAAAATATTGTGAATCTATAATGTTATGTATTTGGTAACATAATCTTATGGGATATTATAATATATATTATTGATGGGTCCAATAATACGATGGGCTGATCCAATTTCGAGCCCAACCATCAATACACAAAGAAGAGCGAAGATCCAACGAGAAACAAACAAAGCCCTAGGAGGGAGATTGATTTAGCCGGCCCAGTCGAGGCCTGACAAAAACTACAGTGTCCGAGTTAAGGCCCAGAAGATGATGGGCTAGGGGACAAGTATTAACGGCCCAGCCAGCAACACAATCAGGAAGCCACCCGACCAGGCGATCGACAGTACGATCAGAACATGCGCATATAGTAGTCACAAGACACATACGTAGGCACCGCTTGCAGTTGTCGTCGTAATAGTCTGACGAATAGTCTAAGGGGACCACTCAATGTCACATCACCATCACAAAGCGACAAATGTTGCGGTGACCACGCTTGTCGTCAAGATAGGACGACTAATCCTAGCTAGATACCTGTCACAGGCCTTAATGTCGAACCTTCTTTACAAAACATTACAAATACCCTCGCTATTGCAAGGAGAGTGGGGGAACTTGGGAGCACAAGAAGAGAAGGAGAACTCTTAAACATATGAAGGATTCTCGACTGAAAAAACACTCAAGCGAGATACGAAAGTTTAAAAAGAATCAAACTCTCTTTCCCTAACATAGTTTTGTCTCTCGATCTTTGTTGCGTGTTCCTAGTGAGCCACTCTTTGAATGCATCCATAGTAAGCCACTCCAGTTGAGTACCTTCCATTCCTTTTGAACCGCTCCCATTTGAGTATCTCCTAGTGAGTCCTTTACCGAGTGTACCCCTAGTGAGTGTTAGGGTCACTCCCGAGTGGTATTTATGTCCGCAGACTCCATTAGAGAAATGGACGAGGACTTTGATGATTAATCTGAGATGCCTGTTAAAGCGGTCGAATGTCTGAGCGGTTGCTAAGGACATAGACGAGGGCCCTGAGAGCATAGGCGTTGACTCTATCTTCATAGGCCTGCTTTAGCCGTATTTTGCAGGTAGGTTGGTCACCTACTCTTATTAGAAGTTGAGGCAGTTACAACTTTCTAGGTGCCAGACCTGTCATTCTGGCCAGGCGTGTGCTTGTCATGGTAGGCCTATGGGCGTGATCCTGCCACCTTAGTGCCAGTAGGGTGGCTGGTTGTCCACCCGGCCCTTGTGTATAAAAGGCTTGTGCCATTTGCTTGTTTTGTGTCATTGGTAATAAAAGTGTTGGCCAAAGTGGGTGTGAGAGATGACAAGCATTTTTCAAGGAGCTTAGAAAAAGCTGTGGGCAAGCTTTATTGTAAAGATAGAGAGAGAAATACTTTTAGAGAGAGATTATACATTTGAAATTATTTTCTTTCGTTTGAGCTTATGTAGCTAACACTTATAAATAGTACTTTTATAGTGTATTCTTTCGTAATTTTTCCCTTATTGAAAGAAAGATTTTTCACGTTAAAATTTTGTGTGTTCTCTCCCATTTTTTTTTCTATCTTTACTTTCGACCGTCTATCCGAGAGCTCTGCTCTGTTGCAGTTCGAGTGCTACGTCCGCTCGGTCACCGTGTCTTCCGTTTGCACCAACAAGTGGTATCAGAGACTTTAGTTTTTTGAACGGTGACATTATTGCTGGCAGCTATGGAGGGTGGAAGCAAGATGACTTGCTTAAATACAACTAACTTTGACACTTGGCAAAGCAAGATGTCAGATTTGCTTTTTGTGAAGTCTATGCATAATCTCGTTTTTGCCATAGAAAAATCGGCGGCAAAAACGGACGAGGAGTGGACGCTGGAGCACAAGCAAGTGTGTAGTTTCATACGGTAGTTTGTGGATGACAATGTGTACAACCACATTCGGAGAGAGTCCAATGCCAATGAGCTTTTGGAGAAGTTGCAAAAGCTCTATGCCTCCAAATCCGAAAATAACAAAATTTATCACTTGATGCGGCTGATGCAAGTCAGGTACAAGGATGACTCATCTGTCGTCGACCACCTGGATGAGTTTCAAGGCTGCGTGGAGTGGCTGAATGGTATGGGTTTAAGTTTGAGGATGAGGTGCTCGGACTTTGGCTCCTAGCAACCCTCCCAGACTCATGGGAGACCATGAGGATCACCATTACCAATACAGCTCCAGACAGCGTGGTGACTTTAGAGATGCCCAAAGGAGCTGTGCTGAACAAGGAAGTGTGACGGTGTTATCAAGCACGCCCACCTCTCAGCACTTCGAGGTCCTTGTTACTGAATCTAGGGAAATGAGCCGAGGACGTAGCCAAAAGTCTGAAGATAAAGGGTAGGGTAAGTCATGTTCTCGGAACCAGAATATGGAGTGCCATGACTGTGTCAAGAATGGCAACATCAAGAAGTTTTGTTATAAGTGAAAGCATGAAAACGCAGGGAAAGAAAGAGGAGAAAAGAGATGTGGTGAGGAAGAGTCATTGGTCTTTGTTATCACAGGAGGTGACCTCTTTCTCGCTTGCGAGTCTGAAGACTCTGTGAGCATGGCCGAGCATGCCTTTGACTGGGTGGTGAATTCTGTCGCATCTATTCACGTCACTTTCAGGAGAGAGTTATTCTCCACTAACACTCTTTGTGCCCCAGGAGTATTGAAGATGGGCAACATGGAGACGTCCGCGATCATTGGACGAGGGGACGTCTCCTTGTTGACTAACACCGGAGCCCAACTGGTTTTGAGGGACGTCCAACACGTCCCCGATATTTGAATAAATATCATATCAGTAGGAAGGCTTGATGATGAAGGCTACTGCAACATCTTTTGTGACGGTGATTTCAAGTTGAGGAAGGGTTCCATGGTGGTTGCCTGAGGAGTAAAGGCTTTAGGCCTTTACACAGTGAAAGCCCACGCCGAGGTGGTAGAGGTGAATGCTACAGGAAGTGTGGAGTCCTCGAGCCTGTGGCACAAAACGCTCAGACACATGAGTGAGCGAGGCATGAGTCATCTGGCCAAGAAGGGTCTCATCCCAGAGATGGACGGAGACAGGCCGAGGAATTGCCCTCACTGCATGGTTGGGAAGCAACAGAGAGTCTCTTTTTTAGGAGACGCACCTTCCAGGAAGTCCGAGGTCCTAGAGCTTGTCCACACGGATGTGTGTGGTCCCGTCCTGAAAAGGTCTTTTAGAGGAGCACTGTATTTTATGTCATTTATTGATGATTGCTTGAGAAAACTGTGGGTATTTCCGTTGAAGATCAAGGATCAGGTCGCGAAAATCTTTTAGCAATTTCATGTCCTCGTTGAGCGTGAGACCAATACGAAGTTGAAGGCCGTCTGGAGCAACAACGGTGGAGAGTACATTGGGACTTTTGTTGCCTATTATCGAGCTCACGACATCAGACATCAGAAAATTCCACCCAAGACGCCACAGTTGAATGGCGTGGTCGTAAGGATGAATCGCACCCTGATAGAAAGGGTCAAGTTCATGTTATCCGAGGCCAGGCTTTCGGGATCCTTTTGGGCCGAGGCCTTGAAGACGGATGCCCACGTGATCAATCGGTCGCCCAGTAAGCCTTTGGACGGGAAAGTTTCAGAGTAATTTTGGATCAGAAAGGAGCCAACGCATAGTCATCTTCAGACTTTCGGCTGTAAAGTCTTTGTTCATGTTTCGAAAGATGAGAGGACCAAGTTGGAGCCAAAATTAAATGAATGTGTCTTTCGGGGCTATGGCGTTGATGAACTTGGGTATAGGTTCTATGACCCGAAGGAAAAGAAGTTGATCCGTTCCTGAGATGTGGTCTTCGTTGAGGATGAGACCATCGAGGACATTGGAAAGGAGCAGAAGACTTAACCCAATACTCCCGGACAGACAGTGTTATTGTTGATGTTGTCCATCAAGTGCCTCTTGTGTCCGATGTCGGCAGACCATGAGTGACTGCCAACCATGATGAGGCGACTCCAGCGTCCCAGGATCAGATTGAAGATTTGGCACCTCAATAGGCCGATGTTGTCCTTGTGAGACGGTTGTCCACACAGAGGCGTCCGTCCGTCCGCCTTCTAGCAAGTGAGTTTGTCCTCCTCACTGATGTTGGAGAACTTGAAGATTTTATTGAGGCCATGTGCAGCGCTCAAAGGACAACTGGTTGGAGGCCATGAATGATGAGATGACATCTCTTTATGAAAATCATACATTTGAGCTGGCTAAATTGCCCAATGGGAAGAAGACCCTGAAGAACAAATGGGTCTTCCAGCTAAAGGCAACCGAGGACATGAGCACCCCAAGACATAAAGCACGGCTTGTGGTAAAAGGCTTTGGTCAACGAAAGGGCGTTGACTTTGATGATATTTTTGCACCCGTTATGAAGATGTCCTTGGTCCGTGTAGTGCTCAGACTGGCAACAACTTTGGAATTAGAAATTGACCAACTGGACTTTCGGATAGCTTTTTTTCATAGAGATATATAGAAAAAGATCTACATTGAGTAACCAGATGGTTTTAAAGTTAAGAAAAAGGAAGGACTAGACTATCGTTTGAAGAAGAGCTTGTATGGGCTGAAACAAGCTCCGAGACAGTGGTATCGAAAGTGGGAGTCTGTTATGGTCGGACGAGGATTCCATAAGACTAATTCTGACCACTGCATCTTTGTTCAGAGGTTCTCAAAAAATGACTTTGTCATCCTCCTCCGCTATGTGGATGATATGCTGGTTGTCGGACAGAATAGTGCTCGGATCAAGGAGCTGAAGGTGCAACTGGGGCAGTTTTTGCCATGAAAGACCTCGGACCGACGAAGCAGATTCTGAGGAACATAATATTTTGTGATCGAGAGGGCAAGAAGCTCTGGCAGCCCCAGGAAGGCTATGTTGAAAAAGTGCTTTAGAGATTCAACATGAAAGGCTCCAAGCCTGTCAGTACCCCATTGGCCAACCACTTTAGGATGAGTAAGTAGCAGTGCCCAACCTCGGACACTGAGAAGGCACACATGAGTAATGTTCCCTACTCTTCTGCAGTTGGCAGCTTGATGTACGCGGCTAGACATTGCTTATGCGGTTTGTCTTGTGAGGAGGTTTCTTTCAAACCCAGGTTTGGAGTATTGGTCCGCAGTTAAGTGGATCTTCAGATATCTCCGTGGGGCCTCCAAGACGGGTTTACAGTTTGAAAAAGAGAAGCCTCAGCTGATTGCGTACACAGACACGGACATGGCCGGGGACGTTAATTTTCAAAAATTAACGTCCGAATACTTGGTGAAGTTTGCGGGAGGGGCGGTCTCCTTGCAGTCCAAGTGACAGAAGTGCGTCACTCTTTCGACTACGGAAGTAGAGTTCATTACCGTGGTCGAGGCCTGTAAGGAAATGCTTTGGATAAAGAGGTTCGTCCAAGAATTGGGTCTAAGGCAATGGACATATGAGGTTGTAATGCCCCGAGCCCGAGTCACCTGACCCGACCCGGGACCGCTACGCGGAAACCCAAAATCATAGATGATCTCATAAATACATTACTAATAATACATATTAATTTTAAGTCTCATAATAAATATTCTAAATACAATAAATACTTGTAAAAATCTGAACTCTAGGAATGCAGTCCCAACAATAAAGCCTTGATTAATAAAGTTAACTCTAGAGATTCCAGTCACAGCTTCTCACTCCAAGATAGTCTCTATCCTGAAATTCTTCAGCCACAACTTGATTTCTTCTAACCTGTCATAACCTT
>JAOVVI020007646.1:0-13447 GCA_028571085.2 Nepenthes alata
CATTAACATACTAATCACCTCATTATTACCAAGTCCCTAAATCCGGAACCTCACACCACTGCTGCGGAGATGCCAGAAGGCAAATGTGGACGCAGGATTTGGGCCGCGAATGAAAGTGGCCCAAGTCTAAAACCGTTTAATTTTTTTTTAAACAGGCACTGTAGCAGAACGACGTCGTTTTTGACACTGTAGCAACAAACAAAACGACGCCGTTCAAGATACTGATAGCCGAAGACAAAACGACGCCGTTTAGAATACTGTAGCAACAGTTAAACGACGCCGTTTTGGTTGTCTTCAACCTTCTCCGGGTTTGCCCGAACTCGACAAAGCCCGATTTGACCCGTTTTCCAGACCCGATTGAAATTACGCCATTTTAACACCAATATTGATGAAAAATATATGAAAATATCATAAATTAAATTTTCCAATGATTTATGGCTCTCATTTTTACCGAATCATAACAAAAATGGAAACCTTAAGAATTTTAAAATTCAGGCAAAAATGAAAAAATGGCAGAACGGCAAAGGCGGAGGCGCTGCCTCTCTCTGATACCAAATGTAAGCATATAATGTGGCAAAATCAACCACGAAAGAGGAATTAAGGTTCGTGTTTATACCGCCATCCATTTGCCTCCTCTGTTTTTGCCGGATCTGATTTCAGATGTTTTGAGCTTCTGGATCCTCGTTCTCACTTCTAGATGGTGTATATGTGAGAATGGGATGTAAGGACAAAACGGATTACCTCAATTTATAAAATAATTCCATCAATTGCCTTCACGGTTCATTACCACCGAAAAGCCTCAACGAGAATAATGAGGCTCAATATTGGAAGAATTATCAGCATTAACATGGGCCACTTAACGTTTCAGTAATGAATGAAGGTACGGGTAAAGGTGATCAGCCGTCGTGAAGATGAAAATCAACCGACTGAGGTGGGCGGCTGATAACGGCTGAAACGGCTGAAGGCTGAAAGCTGAAGTGTCCACAGAGACTTCTTCAACAAGCATACATGATCTTCTTCTTTTTCAATCATGAAACACTTCTGCTGCTTCTATGAATCATCTCCTCAAGTTATCCATGTAGGAAAGTTGTCTTTACATTAAATTGCTAAAGCTTTTGGTTCTATATATCTGTAATACAAAGAAGGGTGAGAATGGGAGTATGTTTCTCTATAGGAGAAAACATATAAGTGAAGTCATAATTTATGTAGCCTTTTGCTACTAATCTCTATTATATCTAGCTTCCTCAAGTAATGGTGTACATTCTTTCTTCTTGAAAACCCATTTACAACAAATTTTAGTCCCCAGGAATCTTCACAAATTCCAAGTCTTATTCTTGCGATGAGATTTAATCTCTTCCTACATAGAAACTAAACATCTGTCTAAGTCACTATGATAACAACTTCCCTATATGTAGAGTGACGTCAATGCTATTAACATCCTCAATTACGTTTAAAACATAAGAAACCAGATTGGCCTTACCATATTTCTACAAAAATCTAATATTTCTTTTGGATATGTCTCCATCAATGAATTATGATTGCTTCTTATAGATCTTTGGTCAACTCTGTAACCCTATTTGCACATCAAATTTCACTAGGCCTGTATCACATGATATTATAGGTGAAGACAATTCTTTCCTCTTTGCGAAGCATGTTAGTCACATTAAATACAATATATCTACTAATAATAACTTTGGATATTGATAAACATTATAACTTGTATCCTTCAAACTGGATGCATAACCATTTAATAAAAATTACAAATCATAGTTCTAAATTTCAGCTATTAGTATAAGTAAGACGTTCAAAGATTAAAAAAAAAAAGAATATTAAGTAGAGTTATCAGACCATACCTCTCTCAGGATCTTACATTTAATAGTAGTAGAAGGAGAATTATTTAACAGGTAACATACTATAGTATCAACTTCAACCTAAAACTACTTGGGCAACCCAGAATTTGAAAGCATACAACATACACCCTCCATCAAAGTTTTGTTCATCCGCTCAATAGCATCATTTTAATGTGATGTTTTATGAACTATAAAGTGTCTGATGATATCTTTATTCATACAGAAATCATCAAACAAGCTCAAATAGACTGTAGGCTATTATTAGAGCGGAGATACAAAATTTGTTTGGACATTTTCTTTTCCATCAGAACCTTCCACTACTAAAACATTT
This sequence comes from Nepenthes alata, assembly GCA_028571085.2. NCBI lineage: Eukaryota > Viridiplantae > Streptophyta > Magnoliopsida > Caryophyllales > Nepenthaceae > Nepenthes > Nepenthes alata. The sequence goes on from JAOVVI020007646.1 coordinate 2,182, forward strand.
AAACACATGGCTTTCTCTTTCAAAAAGAATATCCCAATTTTTTTTAAAAAGAAGTCATCAATTATAAAGAGCATATACTCGGAACCCCTTTTATAAGGCACCTTGAATGTTCTCTTAATGCACATCCCAAATTTTTCTTGGGGATATTACATTATACAATACAACCATCATAATTATAAAGAGCATATACTCGGAACCCCTTATATAAGGCACCTTGAATGTTCTCTTAATGCACATCCGAAAGTTTTCTTGGGGATATTACATTATACAATACAACCATCATAAATCAGTATATAAATTTGGGTTGCTAATTTGTATATCTTATTGGTACTTTTTCAAACTATTTAGAATACAAATATTTTGGGTGTAAATATTGATTAATTTAAGAATTATTTTGGAATAGTTTAGTATTATAAAATAGTATCCCAAATTTAAAAAAAATGAATAAATTATTAGGATTAAATTAAAATACCAACAGATCTAATGTGTCTTCAATTTTGAGTCGTCGTACGAATCAAGAAGCCGTCTGGTTTTGCTCGATAGGTTGAACTATAGCGGATTCGATTTTCGTCTTTGAGAGCCTAAATCTTATACACCACAATAAATATACAAGAAGTCAAAGGACGGTTGGACTCGCTCCCAAATATATTTTATAATATTCAAGTTAGAAATCTTCCTTCAATGGAGAGAAAGATGGGGGAATGTGAAAATACGTGGATGCAACTTTGAATGAGGGGATTTAGTGAGATGTGAAGGTCTGGACTCCGAAGGTTCACTCAGTTCGGAGCAGCTTCAGGAAGGGTGCACCCTTTAGGATTGGCGGCCTTAGGATGGGTGCACTCGTAGGGAGAGTAGTTTTGCACGCTCTCAATGTGCACGAATGCCTGAAAGTCAAGAATATACTCTATATTTGAGGACTGATTGTTTGATTGCTTGATCAGGGATCCTCTTTCTTGTGGTAGAGAATGAGTATTCATAGAGTGAGTACCAGTTTAGCATTCGTTCGGCCTCACCGCTAGTAATAGTTGTCTGCATGGATAGGCTGAGGTGACTCGATGATCACGAGAATCAATTATGGTAACCATTGCTGTCTGAAAATATTCACTACATTGTTGGAGCGATCATAGGGGGTGTTACATGATGATTGCCTCCTGATAAGATTTACTGTGCAATAACTATCAGTCATAGGAGTGCAATCATTGGGCTGCATTATGATAATTACCGCCAGCTTGTATGTGTTGAGCTGTGAAGGGTGCTAGCTGCTAAACTAGAGGAACAACTATTGGGGTGGCACATCACGTGGCCCTAATTTTCCATTTTCACTGGGTGATTCTTGATTGATCTGCTTGGGCCAACTGCGTTACCTTCTAGATCTTTGGGCTAAACAGACATCCTGCCTAACTTATGTCTTCTAGGCCTTTCTTCCTTCTGTGGGCTAAGTTTTTGGGTTGGCTCATGAGCTGTCATACCTCTCACTAGCCCCCACGTTGGGAGGTTTAAAATTTTAACTCTCGGCATGTTTATTGATAGGATGCCAGCTATAGGCCTGCACGTTAAATCCTTCCCTTGGTGTTCTGCTGATTCTCTATTTAGCCTGTCAAGATTTGATTCGATCTTCTACGGATTATGCTAACATGGGTAACCCCCTTACATTGATGACTTACTGATCCTCCTCTCAGTTATAAATGGAGGGGCTCTCTATACCTTGTATCACAAATTGTCTTTACCTTCCAAACGGTCTGAGAGTTTGGAGTTAGCATGGAACCTATGCTTCCATAAGTTGGGATCAAAGGAAGTTCTTCTTCAATGTTTGAAGACTAGATCTAAGGATGTAGCCAGAGTTTGCCTTGGTTATCCTCTTTTATGTAGGAAGCCGTCTTGATTTTCCTCTTTTACGCATGTTCTAAAATCAGACCACTATTTTATAGCAAAATCCTAGGTTTTAGGCTGTGACTCTTTGCTCCACTCTTTGGCACCAAGTGATTCTCTCTACAGTACTACTTTTTTCTCTAGGGAGACAGAGGGTTTCTTTTTTATTTTTCTTCTTTTTTGCTCTTGGCCACCCAAAGTGGGATGTGCTAAGTGTTAGGACTCTTCTTAGTGGGTGAGAGTTTTCTTCTAGTGCCCACCCTCCAATCGGGTGGGCTTCCCTCAAGGGAGTGCCTCCCTTCTTTAGGTGCTTATCCCCTTGTCGATTATAGTCCAATCGCTGCTCCATGTGTTTTTGTTTCCTTCTGCATTATATGTCTACTATTGTAAGTTTGTTATACTTTGTAAAAGAAATTAATGGATGGAACTTCTCGGGCATTATTTGTCTTTATTGTTTGGCTTTAATATTCTTGTATGTTGTGAAAAGTTAAAGCACTCGAATGTTTCTTTCTATTGCGTGATTTTTGACAATCTGACAACTTGGACCACAGACAATTCGGTCTTCTAACAATTCAATTGACAATAATCTTTTCCCCACACAAGGTTTGGACATAAATTAGCTAAGTTTGTCTCGAGCTCATTAGGGTTGCTTGCTGCCAGTTTATAGTCTTGGTACATAGAGTGTTACGGCATCATTACTTGTGCTGCACCGCCAACTCACTGATCATCAGAGGTGTCAGCTAGCAGCAGGCTACACATGGAGATGTCGCATCAATCATCATAACTAGCCTAGCAAGCTGATGTGCCACGACATTCTACGATACAGGCACATGTCTCGATCATTATGAAAACGCATCTCTTTGATGCCCTCAAATGACGCCGTTTGTGACGGGCTGGGTTATTTTTCTTAAATAACCTCCATCAACAAAACACATAAATAAAGCCCATAATTAATATTATGGATTTCTGCAAAAAATTTGGTAGAATTTCATTTGTAAGTCGGATGTTTGCCAAAATACAAATACCTGAAAAAAATCCTATACAATATTCCACAACAATTTCACAAATAAAGACAACTCAATTCCATAGGACCTCCAACTATCACGAACCACAGGTGGTACTGACATTATAACTCAGGTATAACGTCAGTTAGAAAGGATGTCAGCTAATGAAAAACCCATTATCACCACAATAAGAAAAACCTGAGGAAACATAATAACCATATATATACAGCGGGAAATGACCATACAATCATTCACAATAAAATCATTATCACAGAAGACACAGAATATAAATTCTCTGAGTACTCAAAATTAATTACAAGTTCCTATTTCATACATAATAAACAACTACATCCTCAAGCTCCGCACTTGAAATTAGCTGCCTATCAAGCTTCTACTGCCTACTCAGTCTCGTTGGGCATCAAGGCATACTCATCTAAAAAGAGAGATAGCAAGGGTGAGTGTACTGCTCAGCAAATGTAATCATTCATCACTACAACAGGCAGATAAACAATGAAAACGATAAATGGATGGGGGAAGACATACACTTTCAACGAAATAGAAACATGAGAGGAAAGGGGACATCTAGGATAGTTTAGGTCACATGTTTACATTAATTACATTTTATACATTTTCATGAATCTTTACGGACTAGGACCAGTAGGTCGTACTAGCCGATGATACAAGAGAACGAGGAAAGGAATGTATTCGGTACACATTCTAAAGCTCACGGCTACATTTTAGGCCTGCCGCACTCGACCATCGGGTACATTTTAGGCCTACAGCACTCGACCATAACAATTTCCCCCATATCCCCCAGGGACCAGGGCAATCCTCGTTCTTCTACAGAAATGTCCTAAGACATACCACGAACAGCACCCGCCCCCATGAGCGGCTGGAGTATTTCTTGGGTTCCCACCGTGATGTACATGGCAAACCAGAGGGCACCACCCAATGAACATAAGTCCATGGTCCTAGTTTCAAGATTTAGTCTTTCCTTAAGAGAGGATCCACCACATTTCATTTTATTCACATTATCTCCAACCGGGAGATCAGTTCTATCATGCATACATTGTGAATTTTCCCCCAAATTGCTTGCTCGGTTCTCATCTTTCTTTACCTTTCAACGATTCAATTTAATTCCATGAGAGGGTTTGGAATTTCTTACCTCCGATCGGCAAATATCACCTTAGGATCCTTCGAAATACATTTCCTTGCCTCCGGTGCACAAATACATATTTTCGAGGTTTACAATTTAACATGAACAATTAGACATAAATTTCATAAGCATTAAATGGAGATAAAGTATGCAAATTTATACATTCATCTCGGGTGAATAGTGTCAAGAGACATTTAGAGCTCCAAGACGCCGCGAACGGGTTGTAACCTGTAAAATTGGACGCCTGACCGATATATATACATAATTGGGATATGGTGATTCATATTTTGATGTCAATTTAACATAATATGGAGGTAGAAGCATGCAATTTTTCCTTTTTCATTCGGATGAACAGTGACATGGGGTTTTTAGAGCTTTCAGACGCCGCAAACGGGTCGATTCTTGTGAGATCGGACGTCCGGTCAATATATATACATAATTGGGACGTAGTGATTCACATTTTGAGGTCAATTTAACATAATACATGGGGAAAATAGGAATCCTGTTTTAGTCGTGGCGTTAGGGTTTGGCGATACCAAATCGGACGATTCGGACAATAATTTGGACAAATAACTACATATTCATTGATCATTAATCCTGGGTTTCATGATTTTCACATTTATGGTGGGTATCGACACAAAACGATAAAAATCAAGCAAACATCGAACGAGAATGAGAAGTGAGTATGAGAACACTTGTCTCGACGCATACTACGACTTTTCCAACGAGCTCGAGCTCGGAATCGGGCTCAAGAAGCTTCGTTTGGCCGCATCTCCTTCGTGCGGTACCTCCTCTCGCCGGTTCCTGCGGCTGCTGCCGCTGCTCCACCGGCCGTCGTCGGCCACCACCGGCCTTGCGCCGCCTCCGCTGATGCCGGTCTCCTCCTCGTCTCTCTTTCTCTTTCTCTCCTCAAATCCCTCGCTGCACTCTCTTTTCGCAAATCTGCTTCCCCCGTTTTTCCCTCCTGCTTCATTTTTAACGTTATTATTAACTTTATTATTATTATTATTATTATTATTATTATTGTATAATATATATTCATATATATATATATTATATTATATTATATTTATTTATTTATTATATTTTCTTTTAATCCAAAAATTTAAATCGATACCCGAGCAATTGAATGAGCGCACTCCAAGCACCGGCCCAACAACTCCAATTATTTTTCAAAATTTTTATAATATTAAATTAATTTTCAATCATACCCAAATTAACCAAAATAAATAAATCCAAATTAATTTAGATAAAAATATTTGGGATATTACACCGTTTCTGGGCCAGGGTATCAGCTATTGAAACTTTGAGCCTTTGCCGCTTTCTGCACTTCTCTTCTTGATTTGCATCACGTTGCCTTAGTTCACCTTTCTTGCTTTTCATAGCTTCCTCAAGCGTCGACATGATCCCGTCTACTCTTACTTCCCATGACGTTCAATCTTTATATGTTAGATACAATATCTCGAGCGTGATTTTGTATGTGTTGCCTACTGATGACGATAGGGCTTGCTCCCTGAAGGATAGGTTCATCACCATTTACAAGGCTCATTGGAAAGGAAGTCTTCAAATCCCATTTGCACAGAAGTCATATGAGATCCTAGTGTCTTTATACATTCTGGTAGCACACTTCCACCCCAATGTTGTCTGATACCTCGTTTCCTTGTGTGTCTTCTTCTGTCACCGTGGGCGTTCCTTGGATGCCCTAACTATGAAGGCGATCTTCCGATTCAACCAAGAGGTAGACTAGTTTCGTTCACCCTCTGCAGGTAGTATCAAATAAGTAGGGGGAATCTAGATTCGATAAAGGGTTCAAATGACCAATTCTTTTATCTGTTGGTCCCTTCCGACTAGGCCCCTTCCAACAAATGGGGTCGAGTGGAGACCACCTATGCTGGAGATATCTTGGATTGGGAGGAATCCCTAACAAAACCGCTAACGGAGCTTGCGGAGAAGCATTCGAACGCCTTTCACAAAAAAGACTATTGGTTGTTTGCAAGGGCGCTCGTACGAGCTGAGTGAGAGTTCCGGATGGAAGGGGTTGATGTCACTACCCTACCACTTCACAAACCCAAGAGGGAACTAGGGACGTTGTACATCTGGGACTCTTCTAAGAGGGCAGCTAGTTGAGCAGCTCCATCTCATTCCTCCTCCTTTGACTTTGGTCAGGTAATCATGGAGGTGGCCTGTGATGTTGACAAGTCATCTAGAAGGCTAAGTTCTATCCCTTCTCCTCCGATCTACCATGTTTTTGAGGAGCTGACTGGTTCTACCGAGGGCCATAAGCCACCTATTCATTCTACTTTTAGAATGAGTGACCTTGAGACAGGTGGGCAAGGCGAGTTGATCAGCGATCCAACCTTGACCCAGTACAGGGTCCCTATTGTCATTATTTCGTTGCCTGAAGAGCCTACACCAAACCCTCTTGCTGTTTTTGTTGAGGAGGGTCCTAGCAGTGATCGAGTGCCCGAAGCTCTTATAGAGAATAATGTGGAGGTGGTGGCGGCTGAAGAGGCACCTCACCTGGAGGCTCTAGCATCCAATGTTTCAAAGGTTTTGGTTGCTTCCCCTTTGCTTCCTTCGGGGTGCTCCACTGCTGTCAAGAAGTGCCTCAGCTAAGTTGGAGGACTCCATCTACTTCTTCGCCTAGGGCTCCCCCCGGCCCTTCATCCTCAGAGTAGTTGTCTTACATTGAGGTATGAGCTGCGTGACTTCTCATTTTCATATCTATCGTCGTCCTTACTTGATCACTTGTTTTTTTCTTGCAGTCACAGGAGGCATTGCGTCTAATGGAGGAGTTCTTGCACCATCCAGATGTTGAGATCTCTCACTTGTCCTATACGTGTGTCAATCTTGCCTTGCTCACAGAAATGGAGGACCAAGTGAATGCTGCCATTGTCGAGGCACAACAGAGTCAAAAGCCAGCTACTAGCCTCAACCGCAAGTTGTCCAAGTCTAAAGTGAGATCCCAAGAGCTTACAGAGGAGAAATCTTAGTCTCTTGATCGAATCAGCTCACTCAAGGACACACTTCGGGGGCTAAGAAAAAGCTCACTGATCTCTGGAGTGAGTGTACTCGACTTGAGGGAGAGCTGAGGATTTGGTTTAGTCCACAGAAAGTTGGCCGCATACTAAATGATTCATTCTAGGACGGCATTCACCTCTACTGACGGATTGCATCCTTGGCAGCTCCAAACTTTCCTGTTGGTTTCTTCGGTCTGAGGAATACTGGTACTCGACGTTGATCTGAATTGGTTAACTTCCCACAAGGAGGAGGGGAGCCTTCACCATGCTCACCGGAGGGCTCCCAACCTTAGGATAGTCGTCCATTCGAGTCACAAGCATAGGCAATATTTTGTATCATTGAAGCAGACAAATGCTCCTCGATGTATGTTTTGATTCCTTAATAAATTATCTTGACTGTTTTGATATTATCGCCAATGTTTCTTTATTTATGATAAGTTCTTTTATTCAATATTTCTTTCTTTGCCAACTAAGCGTTATTGCTATCGTTGCCTGGCTCGGTTCGAACGTACTAGTCCGATTGTACTCGTTCCCGCGAGAGAAATTTGTAGCATTGGGAAAGCTTTTTTCTGACTAAGCATTATCGCTATCGTTACCAGGTTTGATGGGACACATTTGTCCAATTGTATTCGTTCTTGTGGTGGAAGTCGTGGCACGCTGACTTTCTTAAATAGTACCATTTCTTATGAGAGGACGTCGTAGCACGTTTATTGGTGGGCTTCACTAAGGTCGACTAGGTTTAGTTGCCTAGTTGTCGAGCTCTGGTGAAGTCTAGGCCATCGTTCACACGGAATATCAATACTTAGTCCTGTTAACGGACGTTGTGGGTTTTGTGCATCTGGTCCTCATCTGCCGACCGTTGTCGATTGATAGTGTTCTCTCCTTCAAGTGGATGTTGTTGCACACATGTTGATAAAGCCCCCAAAGGTTTTTGTGGCCGCTTTGATGGGGAGGTATAACTTTCATCTGCAAGCCCCAAGTTGTCATATCCAACCTTGTATAGGTCACTCGATTGTTTGGGTCAAGATTTAGGGTTTGACTTTGTTTAGGCTGCTCGGTTAGCTGGATGAAGGTTTTTGATTGGGCTATAGCCGATTGTTCAGCAAGTAAAAGTATTCACCCGACTTAACAACAATCTAAGTCATTTGATTTTATGTTATGGCAAGCAAGCATTCAAATGAACAATAAATCAGACAAACAATTATGTTATTAGATGAAACGTGGTAGATAGTACAAGCACCCCACATGATGCATGCTGAATTTACTTGTGTTTGGTGAGGAATTGTTGATAATATTTTTTAAGGTAGATGGCATTTCAAGTTTATGGGACCAATTTGCCATTCTAGATGCATAGCTTGTATATATCGTTTTGGAGAATCGCTGAGACAAGGAATGGCTCCTCCGAATTCGAGAAGAGTTTGTTCTTATTGGCATCCTTATCTGTTGCCTATATTTCCATAGAACTAGACCTCCAACCTCAAACTACTGTGCTTTCATCTTTTTGTTATAGTACTGAGCGATCTATTATTGATAAGCAGCCATTCAAAATTTACCTGCATATTGGGTTTCTTCAAGCAAGTCAAGATATTCTCTGAGTTGTCAGGAGTTATTGAGTGAGTCGACGATCTTGACTCTAAGGCTGGGCAGTCCGATCTCTACTGAAATGATCATTTCAGTCCCATAGCATAAATTAAAAGGCGCCTCTCAAGTAGGTTACCTCGGTGTCATTCTATACGACCATAGTACGAAAGGCAGCTCATCTTCCTAAGAGCTCTTGGTATCTTCCAGCTTCATCTTCAACCTATATAATAGCATTACGTTTGTTACTTCCACTTACCCATTCAGTCATGGATAGGTGACGGAGGTGTGAACCAACTTTATTCTCAAACTCATGCAGTACTTAGTGAAGTGTTTGTCAGTGAATTAGATTTTGTTGTCGGTCACTATGACCTTAGGAATCCCAAATCTAGATATAATGCTCTACTGAACGAACTTTATTGCATTCTGCTCAATAATCCGTGCTAGTGGGGTGGCTTTCCTCCATTTTGTGAAGTAATCGATGCTGACTATGATAAACTTCCTCCGCCTGGAAGTAATGGGTAATGGGCTGAGTATGTCATGCCTCCACTATGCAAACGGCCATGGTGACTACAGGGCTTGTATGAGTTTACCGTTACAGTAATCGAATAATTTTGTAATTTTTCTTTATGACTTTTGTCATGTGTTTTAGGGAATCCCCTTTCTCCTATGTTTCTTTTTCCAAGTCGGCAAAACACTTGGTTAAAAAATATAGTTCTTTATACATTTTACTTTTATTTAATGCAATTAATTACTTACCAAAAAAAAAGACTACAGGGCTTGTAGTTCCGTGTGCAGCTAATGAGGAATGGTGTTCTGGACATGGCAGTTCTTGCATTTCTTCACAAACTCCACGATGTCTCGCTTTATCGTCGACCAATGGTTGCCTTCTTGCATGTAATATCCCAAATATTTTTTAGAATAAAATTGATAAATTAGTTTCAATAATTATTTTTAATTACTGTTAAGATCAAAATCTAATCTTTGGGCCTAATAAATTAAATGAATTGATGGGTTAGGCCTGAATATTTAGAACATTAATTAAAATTTAGATTAAATAGTAAATTAATTAGGTAAATATTTATAATGTATTAAGATTGGTTGACAATAAATAAATAAATAAAATATCAAAAATTTAGGTCAACGTTTTGAATAGAAGTAATCAGATAGCTAACTAAATAATAAATATTTTAAAGAGAGATAAATGAATATACATAAATATATATATAATAATAATAATAATAATAAATATAAAATAATAATAAATATATAATAATAATAATAAATATAATAACAATAATAATAATAATAATAATAATCGGTAAATGAAAGAAGAGAGTAAAGAAAAGAAAGAAGAAAAAGAAAAAGAGAAAGAAAAGGAAAGAAGAAAGAAAGAAAGGAAAGAAAAAAGAAAGAAAGGAAGAAGAGAAGAGAATGGAAAGAGAGAAGAGGAAGGAAGAGAGAAGAGAGAAGAACGGCGCAGCAAGGAAGGCAAAACCCTAACCGATTTCTTTATTATTTAAGGAGACGTTGGTGTGAGAAGAAGAGGGAGCCGCCGTCGTGAAACCCTAGCCATCTAGCCATTGTCGTCGCCACTGCCACTACCAACCGCAGTCGTGAGCTGGGCTGAAGCCACCGCTTCGGCTATCAAGGTCGCCGTCGTTGGGTGGTGTCGCCACCGTCGTTGAATTATGCCGCCGCTATCGTTGCCGGATGAAGAATTCAAAATCGAGGCAAGTCAAATTCCTATCCTCGCAAGTAATCTCCCTAATTGTTGCATGTCAAACTTCTAAATCCTACCCCTTTTAATTGTTGTTGTTGATTTTTTGCGGCATAACTTGATTTTGGGGAAATCGGCATCCAGCTAGGTGAAATCGTAGATTTGGGGAAAAACAAGGGCACGGATTCCGTTATTGTTATATGGAATTTTGTGGGCTGGGTATGAGATATGCCAAATGATACTGTAATTTGTGGTGTTTCCCAAAATCTTGAAACCTGAGAATTCACGTTAAATCGTGGGAATGTGAAATGGGTGAGAAAACAGAGCTTCGAGCTCTGTTTGTATAACCGATGGACTTACATATAGGCTCTGCCCGGTGAAACTATACGGAAGGCGGTGCATGTATTATGTGCGTACGTGTGCGTGTAGGTGTGCGTAGATTTGTATATGCGTGGGCGTATATATGTGTAAGTATTGTGGCGTGTGCTGCTGTATGTGTGGGTGAGCTGTGCACTGTGCAATGGGGTTGAGAGAGGTAGTCGTGTGGTGAGCTGGCGGTGGAAAGATGGTGCCACCACTGTCTCCGGGTTGTGAGATGACAGTGAGGGGATGGTGGTGCTGCCGTGCGCCGCGGGAGGGAAGGTTTGCATACATGAGCATGTACGTGCGTGTGTGTGTGTTTTAGTGGGCCAGGTGTTGGGCTGGGTGTGTAGGCTAGGCTGGGCTGGGCTGTGTATGTGTGTGTTTTAGTGGGCTAGGTGTTGGGCAGGGCTGTGTGTGTGTGTGTGTTTTAGTGGGCCAGGTGTTGGGTTGGGTGTGTTTAGGTGTTGGGTTGTGTGTGTGTGTAGAACATGGGCTGGGTTTAGGTTGAAGTTGGTGGATGGTAGTATAGTGGGCCATGGGCTAGAATTTGAGGATG